>APFE031327829.1:165294-184277 GCA_000404065.3 Pinus taeda
GTGGCCACTTCAGGCAATTTATTAATCAAAGAATGAAAATTTACATAAGCTTTCTCTCATAGACAGATTACCCGAACAATGACCCTCCATGCGCTTTAAATAGAACTCATGGACCAATTGGCTGTCAAGCCACAGATCAAGTGTCCGTAATACCGAGGAGAAAGTGAACCGTCGGATCACTACATATCGTGACCGTCAGATTGTAAGTTACAAAATGTACAATGATAAAGAAACACACTTTACCTAACTCTATACTAGACCAAGTTGAACTTAACTATTTCCTATGTGTCGGAATATCCCAACATATTAGGGCAGAATATGTTCAGAAGTTTGAGACTCAAGTCACTGAACCAATAGAGAAGTTTGTGACTGCAAAGTTTGGGAGTCGAGACTCAATCGACTGAGTTTGATCATGATGACTCTGAGAAGTTTCAAGTGATAATGTTGATCACTATTATCGTATATGAAGAGTCTAGAATTGAGTCGTGTAGTAGGCCACTGGCCCCATAGTTTGTAGGCTTTGTGTCTGCATTCTAGAGGCCACTTAGAGCCTCATTGCTTATGTATTTTGTCGATGATATGTATTGCACTCGGTGCCATTTTGATATATTCACCTTTACATGGTATATTAATAAACAATCTTTGCATATTTTGTCTCTATTGGCTTGGAATCATGGTTTTAAATCTTAAAAATGGTTTTTTTCATTAAAAATTAATTATTTAATGTATTTTTCTAAAACAGGTTCGTTTAGACCAAACCAGTCCCGGTTAGACTGGTTCCGGTCAGTAAACCAGTTCATTAGGTGGACTAGTCCGGTCACCAGTTCCGGTTTTAAAAACATTGTTCCCAACAAGTGGTATCAGAGCATAGGTCATGAGTTTGATACACACTCGGCTCACGTTGGGGGGGAGATCGTTGGACATTAGATAAACCAATGCTCCCTGTATGTTTCATGACATGGACTAATCGCCTCTCATGGATCCTTATCTCTGGTGATGTGATCGTTGACTAACACCTGCAGGTTTTGGTCTAACGGCAATTGTGATTCCCAACAGCATCTTCTTAAGTATATTTATGTCTAAATCTGTCAAAATGTCTTTTTGCAAGGAAAGCAACAGATTGGTTGGGGCTTCAAACTATCTTGCATGGAAGAAGAGGACAGGTCATAATCTCATTGAAAATGAGGTTATGGAACATGTCAAAGGATCTATAACCAAACCAGCTAAAGAAGATGCTCAAGCACTTGCGAAGTTTATGAAAGGGGAAGTTAGAGTTATTTTCAATAAGCACTGCAGGAGAAGTTATCTATCTAAGGCAAGAACTCTACAAGCTAAGGATATCGAAAGAAGAAGGAAAAGCCTCATACTTAATGCGGATATCCGAAATAAGGGATCAACTTCAAGATCTGAGAGAAATAATGTCTGACAGATAGATGAGCAAAGTAGTACTAAATGCACTACCAAAGGAATGGGGTAACTTTACTTCAAGCATTTATGGGAAGAAAGAAGCTACTCCATTCATGGATCTATGGTCTCTATGCAAGATCGAAGAAACTAGGTTGAAGGCTAAAACCGATGTGGGGTCAAAATGTCTTTTTGCAAGATGACACTAATCAGTGACAACATGATACTAATGATGCCACACTTTTATATCAATTTTGTTGTGAATGAGATAGAGGGCACGGTCTGAACTTGTGGCAAGTCAACATTCAACCATGCAACCTCTGCGTCACACCTTTGCTCAATGCATATCCACATGTCAGACCGATGTGCCTAATCACAAAGTTTCCCAATTAATCGTAGCACTATAGGAATAATGCCAAAGAAGCACCAATCGATGAGTCTATGGGATCCAAACATCTTTCAGTTTCTATACATGGTGTTATTAGTTAGACGTGTCAAGTTTCAGCAATGCTTAACATTTGATGCGTGCCAATCTCCCCAGAAGCTCCACTAAATTCAACTATAACTCTTCCTCCGCTCTGCGATTGTGGCTACAACCAAAACATTGAATCCTCCATTAAATTTGGCCTCTGCTAAAACCAAAAGCTCAGTGTTGATGCTCAACAAAGATGAGTAGGATCATTAAAAAATGGAAACAATCTCGTATACGAAAGCGAGGATTGAGCTCAACCAAAAACATTGATCTAAGAATGATTTCGACGCAAATCGCCAAGAAGGGGATTGAAGTGATGAAGGGTGAACATCGAAGCATTACAATTGTCAAGTATTGAAAAAAGAAAACAAAAGCATCGAGGCTTTTCTAAAGACAAAGCAAGTATTTATGAACCTCGGAACAACTCGACCAGCACAGAGGCTATTACTACTCCCTTTTCGTTTCCAACAAACCCTTTTCTTTGAAATATAGGTACTTCTTGGCCCTGTTACATCAACACGATAAGGGATTTAATCCAATCGTTGGCCCAATGAGACACATTCAAATGTCTATGAAAATTTCATCTCAACCAACCTTGATTTTCCGTCGAGGGACAAGGATAGATGCCAATATTACAATGGCTTCATCAAATGCATATTTTTGTAACCCATGCCACAGAATTTGGATTTCCATCGTCAGTGTTTGACTTCGGGTCAATTCTTTGCTAGAAACAGAATTACACAACTCGGCCTTTGGAAGATTCCTTGACCAGAACTCTAGAATAGATCCAAACCTTGCTCTGATACCATGTTGTTTTTTCAAGTGCATCATAGACAAGCACAATTTCCTGAAACTCATAATTACTTCCAATGATATTGATATTACTTTAGCACATTCCAGATTAGCATTAAGCAATTATACTTCAAAAAATTCAACCATAAATGCAGTAAGACAATAGAGATAACAACAGAATAACAGTGCACAAAGACACAAGAAATTTTACCCTAGGAAAACCCCAACTAGGGAAAATCCCAACGACCTTTTCTTAAAAGAAATTTGTCCAATTCAACAAGAGATACAATCTAATTTTCCAATCAAAACACGTGAAACTGACCACAGAAATTTGCCTAGAAAATTCAGTCAACTCTGTCCAGGAACTCGGTCTCTTCCTCAAATTATAAGATATATTCACCTTTGAAGCTATAGAAGGATTTGGCTAGGTAGACCAGAGGTGAATGTCCTAGGGAAATTATGAGAATCGGCACATCTTCTCCTTAGAAGCCAAAAGTATTTGGTTGTCGGAAGGCCTTGGCTATGCCGACAGAAGGAGATAGATGCAATTCACCTTTTAAGCCAAAAGGACTTGGCTATGCCGACCGAAGGAGATAGATGCAATTCACCTTTTAAGCCAGAAAGACTTGGCTATGTCGACCGAAGGACATAGATGCAATTCACCTCTTAAGCCAAAAGGACTGGCTAGGTCATAAAGGACTTTGACACAAAAGTTGAATGGTCTAAACAAAAATTCTCTCCAAATAAAAATTTAGATGCCTAGGCTAGGTCATGACCAAAGGAGACTAATACAATTTGCCTAAGGAGCCATAAAGGACTTTCGCCAACCCTGGATATATGAGGAGATACATTGCCCACTCCAGGATGGCGTTATTATGAAAAAATTATTTGTTGCAACAACTGGAAATTATTCTCCTAACTGTAAATTTAATTACGCAATTTATTTGCTACGACAAACAATGAATAAAATCACAGCGCCAATTTTCACCACAAAAATTACTTCGAAAAATAAAATACTGGAAACAGAGAAATTCTAGTGCACACACAAGAATTGTGACACCATTATTTTTGGACAATTGTCTCCGGAAAAACCCAACTTGGGAAAACGGGTGCAGCAGTTGAGGGTTTTATTATTTATGCAACAACAGAAATTCGAAGTATAATAAAATGATGCCAAACAGGCATTTCTATCTAAGAAAAAATACTGGAAAAAATATTTGAGGGAATTAACCCTCATCCTCAAGCAATCCCGCAACAAACTGAGCCTCAAAACTAGCTCTAGAACATTCTGCATCAGCCTCTTGTATTACTTTTGCGTAGGCCCCACTCATACTACCCAGAAACTGCCTTTGATGCGATGTCTAGCCTATTGTTGCCACTGGAAGTGATTCTGGAAATTTTCCCAACCTCTGGAAGTTGAATCAACCCTTCTTCTGGATGAATCCAACTGCCTATCTTGAGGCATTGCGCAGTCCCTGCACTTGGCCTTCTCTTCTGACTCTTCTGAAACTGGAGACTCCTTCTGAAATCTGCTACTCTACCCCTCTACCACCTGGAACTCGACCTCTGACTCGATTTCTCCTACTATATCACCTGCACTTGAAAATCGAACGGTCTAAATCACCGAGTATCTGCACTGGTGTGTTCTCCATCTACCCATCAACTTCTTCTTATAATCCTTTGTTGGAGCACCTACGACCAAGATTAGATCTTAATCAAGGGTCCAGATTAATCTTCTATCGATCAGTGTGAGTTTCTGGAGAATTCTCACCTTAACTTAATTAATTTTGATTAATTAACCAGTTTTCCTAGGTTTAGACTTAGGAAACATTAAAAAATAGGTCAATAATCTAATTAAGTCATCTCTAGGAGGAATTTCCAAAAACAATTTCCAGGTTATGGAGATCTCATGTATTCTAACCTCTCCACCAAATTTCGTGGCTAGAACACATCCGAAGCTAAAAAAAAACTAACACTCGCTCTTAGTGAGGACTATGTTCTATTGTTGCACACCCTGCTACAACACTCTATTTATGTATCATCCTCTGTCACGTTGTTCATGTCTGGTTGTTGTTGCCCACCAACTATTGTGCAACTTTGATGTTGCATCTGTGCTGCTGCTGACGCTGCCATGTTATTGCCAACCCTGCATCTACACTACAACTCCCTCTCATTTGTTGCTGCTACAACCAATGTTATCAAAACCGAACAAGTGATTGAACTGAAAAACCTTGTGGACTGGGAACCAGTCAAAACCGGTAAAAAATCATACCATGCCCAGGGAACCTGCTTGAGCCTCTATAGAGCATTCTTCAGTGTACACACATGAGTGCGCCTCTCATGAGTCTCAAAGCCCTCTAGTTGTTCTATGTAAAGCTCTTCCTATCACCCAGTTCAAGAATGTTGCCTTGACGTCCATTTGGTGAATCTGTCATCCCATCCGAGCTGCTAAGGATATAACTAACCGAATAGACGTGTATCTAGCAACTGAGGCGAAGGTTTCCTCCTAATCTATCCCTTGTTTTTGTGCATACCCCTTTGCCACGAACCTAGCCTTGTACTTCTCCACGCTGTCGTATATAGCATACTTGATCTTGTAGATCCATCGAGAACCTACAGCTGACCTGTCCTCAGGCCTCAGCACTACCTCCCAAGTATCGTTTGTCATGATAGAGTTGTATTCTTCTACCATGGCATCTACCCACACCTAATGCTATGGGGCTTCCTGAAAGTTGGAAGGTTTTGCAACCTAAGCTACCAATGCTTTATATCTATCAGGCTATCTGCGCTCTCTCTTGTTTCTCCTAGGCATACCAATAAAATCCTCTGCGTCTCCCAATGTCTAACAAACCTCTCTGTTGGCTTGACCGCTAGTAGTGGGAGGTTCAACCAACTCCTCCTCATCCTACCTCTGTTGCTCTGTCACCTGAGATCTCACTGGATTCTCGGCTCCTGAGGAAATGCTAGTACTAGTTACTGTACTAGATCCCTGTGACTGTCTGATTGGTGGTCCCACTAGTTGCCCCTACTGTTGGACCAATGGAGCTTCAACTAGCTGATTCTAATCACTTGCAACCATCTCACGATATCTCCTGAAAGCTCGATCTTCCATGAACTTTACGTCCCATCTCACTACAATCTTCCTACTACTAGGAATGTAGATCCTGTGTGCCTTCGAGGTCTTGCTATGCCCAACAAGAAACCCTTTCTCTATAGATTGATCCAGTTTGGTATGCTTCTTATTTGGCACATGGCAATAAGCAGCGTTGCCAAAGATTCTGAAGTGACTAACCTCGAGTTTATTCCCTGTGAAGACCCCTTCTGGCATTTTCTTCCCCAATGCTCTATGAGGAGTCCTGTTATGGATATACATTGTTGTGTTACATGCTTCTGCCCATAGAAACCTGGGCAAATATTGGTCATATAGCATTGCTTTTGTAGCCCCAACTATGGTTATGTTTTTCCGCTCCACTACCCCATTATGTTGTGGTTTATACGGAGTTGTCTACTCCCTTTTGATGCCTTCCTTCGCAAATAAATCTGTGAAGCCTTTATCAATATACTCTCCACCATTATCTAAGCAAATCATTTTGATTTTCTTTCCTGTCGTACTTCCCACGAGAGCCTTAAACTCCCTAAAACAATCAAAGACCTCATCTTGGTTTTCAAAAAGTAGATCCAGGTTTTCCTGGAATGGTCATCAATAAAGGTGACAAAGTATTTAGCACCACTAAGAACTCTAGTGGACATCGGGACACAAATATCTGAATGTATAAGTCCTAACACTCCATCTGCTTTGCTATCACTTCTTGGGAATGTTGTCGTAGCATACTTCCCAAGTACGCATCCTTTGCGCTCATCATCATATTCTGTCCCAAGTTCTAGAACCCCTGCTACTGTTTCCCTAAACATCTTGAGTGCTCCATGGTGTAGGTGTCCCATTCTCCTATGCTATAACTCATTCAATTCCTTCCCACTACTATTGTCATTGCATATTAGTTCCATTGGAGAGTCGAGATGTAACATGTATAATTTGTTGCTTCAAACTCCAATCTATCTTGCCTTCTTCTAGCTTGAGTGTTTGACAAATACTTTCTTCCCTACGAAATGGATAAATATCCCTTATCCTATAACTGGGATACTGAAATCAAGTTTCATACCCAATCCTAGCACATGCAATACATCTGTAGCGTTGGTGCTTGCTCCAGACTCCCTCTAAAAATCAATGGTACCTCTCCCTATTGGAGTACACTTTCTTTTTATCCCCATTGTAATCTGGAAGTCCATTTGCTCCTCCTTGTAGCTAGAGAAATATTCTCTAACCTCTATCATGTGAGTTGACTCTCCACTGTCTATATACCAGACACCTTGTAAAGTTGATTCTGACAAGCAAGCATGTCATCTACTTTGTTGTCACTTCTTGGGAATGTTACCATAGCATACTTCCCAAGTACGCATCCTTTGTACACATCATCATATTCTGTCCCAAGTTTTAGAACCCCTAACACTGTTTCCCTAAGCATCCTGAGTGCTCCATCATGTAGGTGTCCCATTCTCCTATGCCATAACTCATTCAATTCCTTCCCACTACTACTATCATTGCCTATTAGTGCCATTGGAGAGTTGAGTTGCAACTTGTATAATTTGTTGCTTCGAACTCCAATCTATCTTGCCTTCTTACATCTTGAGTGTTTGACACACTTTCTTCCCTATGAAATGGATATAATATCCCTTCTCCTATAACTGGGATACTGAAATCAAGTTTCATACCCAATCCTAGCACATGCAATACATTTGTAGCGTTGGTGCTTGCTCCAGACTCCCTATAAAAATCAATGGTACCTCTCCCTATTGGAGTACACTTCGTTTTGATCCCCATTGTAATCTAGAAGTCCATTTGCTCCTCCTTGTAGCTAGAGGAATATTCTCTAACCTTTGTCATATGAGTTGACGCTCCATGTTGAAGTTTCTAAGTTTACTTAGTTTAGAAACCCTTCATGCACTTTTTCTAATTTATCCCTACCTACTTGTTATTTTTCATTAACAAGTTATTTACAATGTAAATATTGAAAATAAACACCAGTGCATGCTCAACATATTACAGATCAGCAACTAAAAGAAACAAGAACAAACACACCACATGACGCCATTATTTTTGGACCAATGTCCTCGAGAAAACCCAATGCGGCAAAATCGGTGTAGCTATCTGAGGGTTTTCTTATTAAGCAATATCAGAGTACAATCTGGGTGCCGAAACTAGCCTACCCAACAAAGAATTTCCTTAGCAGCTATACCTCACAATTTGAGAGAAATCTCCTAGTTGAAACACCGGAAAATCCTTCCTGCAACCCCTCAGCACAAAAATGCTTTGCAACCCCAGCATCTGCAAAAACTGGACTGCATCAGCCCCTCTCTGTCTCACATTGGCCCTGCGTCAGCCTTCCTAGGCCTACGTCAACCCCAGGAGGCCCTGCGTCAGCTGCGTTGGCCCCTCTGGTGCTCTGCGCAGCACTTGGCTGCCTCTGCATGGCCCTGCGTGAAGCCTTGCTGGCTCTGCATCACCCTCCTTGGCTGTTGTGCTGCTCTCCCAACACAATCTCTGCCTTCTCTATTTCTCTGTACTCAATGCCCCTTAGCTTCTCTCCCAATCACTGGTTCTATCTCTCTTAGCAAACCCCGCTCTAGAGAATAGAATGACTGGTCACTCTGGTGTACTTCTCCAAGTGACCCTCAAGCCTCCTCTTATACTTTTCCTGTTGACATCTCAACGGCCGAGATTAAGTCCCTAATCAGCAACTAAGATTAGATTTGGCTTGTTCCATGTCTTTTGGACCACTCTAACACAGATTCATACTAATACACATTAATATTTTATTTTCCCTAAGTTTAGACTTAGGGACTTCATTAAAACTATTAATTATTTTAATATCTCCTAATCTGTTTAGAATCTGTCCAAACCCCTTCTGGGTATTGGAGATCTCATGTGCCCCAACCTCTCCACCAAATTTCGTGGCTAGAGCACATCTGATGATACCCCAAATCAACACTCCACTGTCTATATACCAGACACCCTGTAAAGTTGATCCTGACAAGCAAGCAAATTTGTCCTAAAAACCTAGAAGACAAATCTCAGGCCCCCTGAATGTCAATTTTGTCCATGGTCATAGAAAGCACAATTTTATGCTATTATTCTTCCACCCCACGTTGATTCTCCAATCGAAAACTGTTGCAAAATCCTCTGCATCCAACCAAGGAATCTGCTCAGCAAAATTCTGAGCTGTTGCTACTCCCTCTAACCGTTGGAATGTTGATTGATGCTCTCATCGGATGTGCTCTAAGTCTCAAATTTTGCAGGGAGGCTTTGGCACATGCATAACAAAGAACCCAGAAAGCGTTTTGGGAATTCCACCTAGAGACAGTTTTATTAAAATAATTAATTAATTTTTTTAATGGGTCCCTAAGTCTAAACTTAGGAAATTAAAATAATTAATAGGTATTAATCTAACTGTGAGTGTAACTTCTAGAAGAAGACAAGGATCAAGCAGAAATGATCTTAGCCATTGATTAGCTTCTAATATAGGTTGTTGAATGTCAACAAGAAGATTAATTAAGGAGGCTTAAGGGTCATTTGGAAGACACACCGAGAGAGATCAAGAAGATCGAATTTCTCAAAGAGGGCAATGCATCAGTTGCTAGAGTAATCGAAGTGATCTCTTGCAATGAGGGGCAGAGATAGTATCCGGAAGAATGAAGCTTTCCTTGGCCGGAGAGTACAAGGCAGAGAGGGCAGAACGACATCCAAAAAGAGACAGACGCTGGCCCACGCAGAGTTGACGTGGTGGCAGCGCAGGCCGTAGAGGGAGATCGAATTCCTACTGAGGAAATAGAGTTTCAGAAGCCGGGCGCTGGGGTGTGAGACCGGGAGGCAGAAATTCGGAATTTATAGCCAGTAAAGGGACTGGAGGAGGAGCAGCGTAATACCCAATAAGGGTGACGCAGGGACTGCGTGAGGTTTATGTGGTTCTGTGCAGAGGCCACATAGAGGGTATGCAGAGGCTCCAATCTAGCGTGATCAGACTCAAATTCTTCTAGTGACAAGGTGAGAGCATCTCACTATTTGTTTTTGTCTAGTTTCTCTCTGTATCGGATTGTTAGTTAAGCATCCAAGGAATTGTACTCAAATTTACTACATAATAATAATAAAACCCTCAGATTTGTTGCACCGTTTTCCCGCATTGGGTTTTTTCGAGGACATTTGTCCAAAAATAATGGTGTTATTGTGTTGTATTTTCCTTCTTGCTCGGTTTCTTGTTTTTGCAAATAAATTAATTAAGTGAAGGTTGCAATGTATGTATTTTGATATTTGCCATAGGAAACTGCAAGTAATTTGTTTAAAGGAATTTAACAAATAGGAGAAATGTCATCAGTTACTGCAATAGGAATTTCGGTTTAGGAATTTTCACATGGTATCAGTGTCAAAATTTCGCTGCAGTGATTGATTTATTTCTCCTACTTATTTACAATAATAAGTTATTTACCAATGTTTCAGTAAATATCAGAATAAATTTAGCTGCAGACTTTTACAAATTATGAACTGAAAATAAAAGGCAAGAGAAACACCAGCATATGAACAATCACATTCACACACTTGTTTTTGGACAATAGTCCCCGGAAAAACCCAATGCGGGAAAACCGGTGCAACAGATCTAAGGGTTTCTATTATTGAAAGTAAATTTCTAAATACAATCTGGATGCCCTAGAGAAATGGCAATTCACTCAGAGAAGATAACTGATAGAAAAATAATGTGAATTTTCTGACACTGAATCTAGAGATTTTTCACTGGCCCCAACTCCTGGATGACCCATTGCGCAGTCATTGTGTGAGCCTACACAATCACTGCGTGGATTTTGCGTGGAGTCTCGCTCTGACTGCGTCACCCTAGCTATTGCTGCTTCTACTACTAAGAAATCGAGATTTCTCCTACCAATCACCCACAGTGATTCCTGGCACTAATCTCTGCTATCTCCCAGTAGTTCTGCGTCAACCTCCTCCAGTTGTTGCGCTATCCTTCCTTGGCACTACGTTGGCTCTTTGATCCTTCACTGTCTTCTCTGAAGTATATTCACTGGAACTGGAAATCACTTCCTTCCAGTACTGCCTCTGATTCTCACTGCTTGATCACTTGTTCAAATTCCTTAGCCAACCCTGCCCTAGGAATATCGAACTAACTGATCAACTCTCTGTGTGTTTTGAAATGAACCCCAAGCCTCCTTCTTATACTTTTCTCGTTGAGACTTCAACGACCGAGATTAAGTCTCTAATCAATGGCTAAGATTAAATCTTGACTTGATCCGCTTTCTAAAACATTCTCACCCATATTTTGATTAATACCCATTAATACTTTACTTTTCCTAAATTTAGACTTAGGAACCCCATTAAAAATATTAATTATTTTAATAAAATGCAATCCAAGTGGAATTTCACCAAACGGTTTTTGGGTTCTTTAAAACTCATGTGCCTTAGCCTCTCCACCAGTTTTCATGGCTAGAGCACATCCGATGCTACCAAAAACTAACACTCCCTCTTAGTGAGGAAAGTGCTCTAGCAACAATGTCTAACTGCATGTTGCTCTGTCTCTGAAGCATCTCCTTTCCGCACTGTTACTGCCACCAACATTGTGTTGATGTTGCTACTGCACTGCTACCCATGACACTGCCACTGCCACTGCCATTGCTGCATCTTTACCACAGCTCCCCCTCAAATATTGCATCACGCTATTGAAAGGGATTTTCCAACATACCCATTTGTTCCCGAAATTAAACAAACTTTGTTCTTCCTAGAGCCTTGGTGAGTACATCTACTACCTGATTACCTGTGGGAGTATACTCCAGCTATACCACCCCACGCTGAACACAGTCCCTGATAAAGTGACACCAAATATCAATGTGTTTAGAGTGATCATGAAACACTAGATTTTCAGAGAGCTTGATACAACTCTAATTATCACAGAAGATTTTTGTCGCTCCCATCCTTTTCCTGAATAAATTTACAAGCAGTTTCCTAAGCCACATAGCTTCACATGTTGCTTTTGCTAGCTGCCATATACTCAGCTTCAGTCGAGCTCAGTGCTATAGACTTTTGCTTCTTACTGCACCAGGAGGTCATCCCAAATCCAATACCGAAGCAATACCCAGTGGTACTTTTCTTGTCTACTGAACTTCCTGCCCAATCTGCATCAGTGAATCCACTCAATTCGATATCATCGCCCTTGTTGTATCTTAATCCAAAATTGACTATTCCCTGCACATACATGAGAATGTGCTTTGTTGCCGCTCATGCGCCATTTTTTATTCCACCATGAAGTGACTAAGGGTGTTGACAACATAACATATGTCCAGCTTGGTGTTGACCAAATACATAAGTGGCCCAATGAGTTGTCTGTATAAGGTGGGGTCCAATTCCTTGTCTCCGAAAGCATCTATTTTCATCCAATTGGTAATCATAGGCATAGGCATGGGTCAACAATCCTGCATTTTGAATCTTTTCAGAATTTATGACGCATATCTACCTTGGCCAAGGAAGATCTCACCATCCTGCTACCAAAGTTCCAATCCCAAAAAGTAGTGCATTAGCCCCAAATCCTTCATGTCAAATTCTGTTTCCAAGTTCTTCTTGCAATCCTCTGAGTTTGGATGATCCTATCAAAAATAGATCATCCACATATAATACCATAATTAACAACTCACCTTCTACCAACAGATAATAAAGATTGGGATCGGCATCACTCTTGATGAATCCCAACTGTTGTAAGTCGCTATCAATTCGACCACACCAAGCTCTGGGTGTTTGTTTCAGCCCATACAAGGCTTTCTTTAGTCTACACACAAGAGTTTTCTTTTCATGTGTTTCAAAACATTCTAGTTGTTCGATATATACCTCTTCTTCTATCAGCCCATTCAAGAACATTGTTTTGACATCCATTTGGTGAATCTCCCATCCCATCTATGTTGCAAGGGATATAATGGATCTAATACAGGTAAACCAGCTTCTGGGGCAAACGTCTCTTCATAGTCTATTCCTTCCTTCTGAATGTATCATTTTGCAACAAACGTAGCCTTATACTTGTCTACGTTGCCATCTGCAGCATACTTGATCTTGTAGATCCATCTCGAACCCACAACTAATCTGTTCTCTGATCTTCGTACAATTGCCAAGACATCATTTGTCATAATGGAATTGTACTCTTCTACCAAGGTATCCACTCATACCTGGTGTTGTACGACTTCACGAAAACTAGAAGGTTCTTCGACCTGAGCTACCAATGCTTGGTACATGTAAGGTTGTCTACGTTGCCTTTTCTCAGCTCTAAAAGCTCCAACAAATTCCTTTGTGTCCCTTAGAGTCTCTCATATCTCTCGGCTAGTCTTTCCAATGTTGGTGGGAGGTTCCATCTGTTCTTTTTCATGTTGTTATACCTGCTATGACACTCCTAGCTCCTCTTCTTTTGAGGAGACGCTAGTACTGGTTACAGTGCTCGAACCAAATACCTGTATTCCTGCTAGATCCGATCCCTGTTACTGGACCAAAGGAACATCCTCAACCTATTCTTTAAAAGGCATCTCTCGAGATTTCCTGAAAGCTCTATCTTCCATGAATTTTACATCCTGCCTTACTACAATCTTCCTACTGCTCGGAATCTAGATTCGGTACACCTTTGAAGTCTCGCTATAACCCACAAGATATCCAACTTTGGCAGTTTGCTCTAACTTACTCTGCTTCTCTTCTAGAATATGACAATAAGCCACACTTCCGAATATCCTGAGGTGACTCACTTTTGGCTTCTTTTCCGAGAAAACACCCTTTGTCTTCTTTCCTATAGTCGTGTGAGGAGTCCTGTTCTAAATGTATACAGTCGTGTTGCATGCTTCTGCCAATAAAAAATTGGGTATATTCTGAACATATAATGTCACCTTCGTTGCTCCAACAATAGTTCTGTTTTTCCTTTTTGCAACTCCATTCTGCTCTTGATTTTAAGGTGTTGTCCATTCTCTTCTGATCCCTTCTCTTGAACAAAAATCTATGAAGTTTTTATCCGTGTATTCTCCACCATTGTCTAAGTGCGATATTTTGATCTTCCTTCTTGTCAGGTTTTCTACTAGAGCCTTAAACTCCTTAAACTGATTAAAGACATCATCCTTGGTTCTTAAGAAATAAATCCAAGTTTTCCTAGAATGGTCATCTATGAAAGTGACAAAATACTCAACACCTCTTGGAATGGTCATCTATGAAAGTGACAAAATACTCAACACCATTGATAGCTCTTGTAGACATTGGACTGCAGATGTTTAAGTGTATTAAACACAATACACTCTTAGCTCTATTGTTGCTTCTAGAATAAGCTGCTTTGGCATGCGTGCCTAATACACAGCCTCTGCATGTATCATCATGCTTGGTAGTAAGCACTAGAACCCCCACAACAATTTCCTTGAGAATCCTTAACACCCCATGATGTAAGTGTCCCATCCTTTTATGCCACAATTCATTTAAGTCTTTTTCTCCACTGACATTATTGCTTATCAGTGCCATAGGAGACTTGAGCTGCAACTTGTATAGCCTGTTGCTTCGAGTTCCAATCTGGGCCCTCTTTTTCCACTTAGGATGCTTGACATATACTCTAATACCGATGAAGTACACATCATATCCCTTATCTTATAATTGAGGGACAAAAATCAAATTCATTCCCATACTTGGCACATGCAGAACGTTAGTGGCCTGAAGACTCTCTTGTTGTTGTCTAGAATCTAACGGTTCCCTTTCCTACTGGGGTGTATTTCGTCCTATTGCCCATTGTGATTTGGAAGTTCATTTGTTCCTCCTGATAGCTAGAGAGATATTCTCATTCTCTAGTCATATGAGTTGAAGCCCCGCTATCAATGTACCAATCCTTGGCTGATGCAGAACTCGATAAGGGAGCAAATTCCTCTTCTAGCCTGGAAGCTAATTCGGAAATATTTTGATCCCTACTATTTTCCATACTCTTTTTCTCTGTGGGTAATTTCTGCAAGGGACTGCGTGAATCTTTTGGAGATCGATTTGCTGCCAATGTGACACCACCACCCTATATTGCAGAAATTACTGCCATCTTGCTTGAACGTTGCTCCGATACCATGTGAATATTTTGTTGCAGTGATTGATTTATTTCTCCTACTTATTTACAATAATAAGTTATTTACCAATGCTTCAATAAATATCAAAATAAATTCGGTTGCAGACTTTCACAAATTATGAACTGAAAATAAAAGGCAAGAGAAACACTAGCATATGAACAATCACATTGACACACTTGTTTTTGGACAATAGTCCCCGGAAAAACCCAATGCTGGAAAATCGGTGCAGCGGATCTAAGGGTTTCTATTATTGGCAGTAAATTTTTTAATATAATTTGGATGCCCCAGAGAAATGTAAATCCACTCAGAGAAGATAATTGATAGAAAAATAGTGAGAATTTTCTCACACTGAATCTGGAGATTTTGCACTGGCCCCAGCTCTTGGATGACCCACCACGCAGTCTCTGTATAAGCCTATGTAGTCACTATGTGGCTTATGCATGGAGACTCCCTCTAACTACGTCACCCTAGCTGTTGTTGCTTCTGCTACTGACAAATCGAGATCTCTCCTGCCAATCACCCACACTAATTCCTGGCACTAATCTCTATTATCCCCTAGCACTTTTGTGTCAACCTCCTCTAGTTGCTGCACTATCCCTCCTTGGCACTACGTTGGCTCTTTGATCCTTCATTATCTTCTCTGAAGTATATTCACTGGAACTGGAAATCACTTACCTCTAGTACTGCATCTGATCCTCACTGTTTGATCACTTGTTCGAATTCCTTAGCCAACCTTGCCCTAGGTATATCGAATTGACTGATCGACTCTGTGTGTTTTCAAATGAACCCCAAGCCTCCTCCTTATATTTTTCTCATTGAGACTTCAACAGTCGAGATTAAGTCTCTAATCAATGGCTAAGATTAAATCTTGACTTGATTCGCTTTCTAGAACATTCTCACCCATATTTTGATTAATACCCACTAATACTTTAATTTTCCTAAGTTTAGACTTAGGAACCCCATTAAAAATGTTATTTATTTTAATCAAATACAATCCGGGTGGAATTTCACCAAACGGTTTATGGGTTTTAGAACTCATGTGCCTTAACGTCTTCATCAATTTTCATGGCTAGAGCACATCCAATGCTACCAAAAACTAACAATCAGAGCTACAAGTGGAACAAGAAGAGAAGTGCCAGAGAACCCAGCGCTGAGCAGAAAAGGAGATCAAAATCGCTACAGGAGGCAGCAGTTTGAATCCCCAAAGGGATTGCACTGTCCAAGCCAGGAGGGATTTTCAGGGAAAGTCTCTCTCTGAGTGAGTCGACAGAGAGGAAGGGCTTCCAGATCGAAATCTTGTCGTGGCAGAGGGAGCAGCGCTGAGCCTCTGCAAGAGGAAGAGCTGGTGGGACGTAGGTTTTCAACAGGCAGGTTGTTGGGCCAAAAGACGACAAAAGAAAGAGGAGAAGCATAGTGAGGGAATTTTTTCCTCAGTAGAATTCCCGCCAAGAAGTTCATTTTCTTATTGGCTGAGAAGCAGCAGTAAGAGGCAGAGAGGAGCAGTTCGACATTTTTGTGGCAGAGATGGAAACCAGTGGGCTGAGATCTCAGGACAGGTTGGATGGAGCATCCAACTATGTCATCTGGAAGGCAAGGATGTCGTTCCTTCTAGATTAGCATTCTCTCAAGACCTATGTCGACGGCATAGTGGTTGTGCCTGCAAATACAGATCCACTAAAGAAGTACAAGGCAGAAATGGTGAAGGCCAAGAGGATGATACTTGATGGAGTAAAGGATCATGTGGTTTGTCACGTCACTAGCAGAGGGACTACTAAGGAGATGTGGGATGCCTTGGCAACGCTGTATGAAGGATCTTTCAAGCAGAATAAAATGTACTTAGAGCAGAAACTGAAATCTGTGCAGATGCAAAAGGGGGAGTGGATAGATCTGTTCCTCACGAAGCTTCAAGAGACCAGGGATGACTTAGCAGTTGTGGGGTCTACACCTCAAGGTTCCAAGATGGTGAGACTAGCCCTAAGCTTAGTCTCAGAAGAGTGGCAACTCTTTGTCCAGAGCAGGCAAGGCAGCTTTTCCAGACTGGGATAGTATGTGGGCAGCTCTCAAGCAGGAAGAGCTAAGGAAAGATATAGTCAAGTGCAAGCTTGACGGAAGCAGCAGCAGTGGGTCGAAGCCCAAGGAGGAGGAAGAAAATGCAATCCTTTCATCCATGGGGCAGCAAGAGTAGCAGAGGCGGAAGAAGGACGTCTCAAAGATGAAATGCTTCAGGTGTGGTGAATGGGTCACTACGCAACACAATGTCCTCTCTTGAAGAAGGACAAAGATGAGAAGCACGATCTAAAGGTTGCAACTGCAAAGATTGAGGAGTTTTCCATGACAGCAGAGATACCTCTAGGAGGGAGGTGGGTTTATTTGGAGTGCTAGTTTGAAAGAGCCACAGATGGGGGGGATCCTTGAAGAGTCCACCTCTCGGATCAATACCTTGCTACGAGAGCCCAGATCAGTAGTAGCAGGATGGACTAAGTGTCAAATGGTGCAGAGGAGTGTTGGAGCGACAGATGCAGTAGCTAGAGCGCTAAGTCTGAGAAGCGTAGTGCAGAGTTACAGCAGTGCAGGGAGGCACAGTGCAGTAGCAGCACTAGCGCAGTGGCTTCAGAGGGATAGCGTAGGACTAGCAGTAGTCATATATTCAGCATCGAGATGCATCTATTCTGAACACTTGTTCAATAATTTGCAATGTTTTTCGTTGTTGGTGCAATAGTAGCAGCAGTTTGCAGTGCAGGGGCAATTGGCAGTGCCAGTGCCAGTAGCAGCACAGATGCAGAAATTCAGAGGGAGTTGTAGAACGGATGCAATGTTGAGAGTGGCAGTGTCAACAGCAATACAGTTGCAGCAGCAGCACAATAGTTGGTGGACAGCATGTTAGACATCAGCAGTGCAGAGGACAATGTTATGATGTCAGGATGATGCTTCAGTGGGAGGCATTGCTAGAGAAAAATCCTCACTAAGAGGGAGTGTTGATTTCTGGTAGCATTGGATGTGCTCTAAGTCTCAAATTTTGCATCGAGGCTTGGGCATATGTATTCCAAAGAACCCAGAGACAATTTTAATGAAATAATTAATTATTTTTAATCAGTCCCTAAGTCTAAACTTGTGAAATTAAAACAATTAATGGGTATTAATCTAATTGTGGGTGTAACTTCTAGAAGAAGACAAGGATCAAGCAGAAAATGATCATAGCCATTGATTAGCTTCTAATCTGGGTCGTTGAATTTCAGCGAGAAGATTATTTAAAGAGGCTTGAGGGTCATTTGGAAGACACACCGAGAAAGATCAAAAAGATCGAATTTTGTTGATTTGGGGTAGCATCGGATGTGCTCTAACCACGAAATTTGGTGGAGAGGTTGGGGCACATGAGATCTCCAATACCCAAAAAAGGTTTGGGCAGATTCTAAACAGTTCAGGAGATATTAAAATAATTAATATTTTTAATGGAGTCCTAAGTCTAAACTTTGGGAAATTAAAATATTAATGTGGATTAATATGAAACTATGTTAGAATGGTCCAAAAGACATGGATCAAAATCTTAGCCATTGATTAGGGACTTAATCTCGATCATTGATATGTCAACGAGAAAAGTATAAGAGGAGGCTTGAGGGTCACTTGGAGTGTACACCAGAGTGACCAGTCATTCTATTCTTTAGAGCGAGGTTTGCTAAGAGAGATAGAATTAGTGATCAAGAGATGCAGCTAAGGGGCATTTGAGTACAAAGAGATAGAGAGGTAGAGATAGTGCCGAGAGAGCAGCGCAATAGCCGGGGAGAGTGACGCAAAGCTAGCCAGGGCTAACGAAGGGCCACGCATAAACAGTCGGGAGCTGCGCATAGCCTTCGAGAGGCCAGCGTTGTTGACGCAGAAGGCAAGAGGGCTAACGCAAGGCCTCCTAAGGCTGACGCAGACCCATCCAGGGTGACGCAGGGCCAGCGCTGGGCAGAGAGGGCCTGACGTAGTCCAAAGAGAGGCTAACGCTGGGGTTTCCAGGGCAGATTTGTGTTGAGTAGCTGCCGAAAGGTTTATCCGGGGTTTTAGCTAGGATATTTGTCAGAAACTGAGAGGTATTACTGCCAAGGAAATTCTCTGTTGGGTAGGCCAATTTCGGCACCCAGATTGTACTCTGATATTGCTTAAT
>APFE031327829.1:185937-206696 GCA_000404065.3 Pinus taeda
CTTTAGGAGAAAAATTAAAATCTTTTGGACACTTTTCCCTAGGCCAAAGATCAAAGCCTAAGGGAACCACCTGTCCTCCGGTACCAAATTTCAACAAGAATCATATCCGTACTTGACAGAAATCGTGTCAAGAACTTCGCCTTAAAAGTAAAAGCTATCCCAGTTGACCCCAATGATAATGACAAGTACAAGGAGGCAATGGCGAGGGCCAAGAGCATCATCCTTGACGGGGTCAAGGATCATGTAGTACCACACATAGCCGAGAAG
Organism: Pinus taeda; assembly: GCA_000404065.3. NCBI lineage: Eukaryota > Viridiplantae > Streptophyta > Pinopsida > Pinales > Pinaceae > Pinus > Pinus taeda. The sequence continues at coordinate 186,205 of APFE031327829.1, forward strand.
GAAACGGCATTTGAGATGTGGGAGGCTCTCAAGAAATTGTACCAGCATACTTCTGTGCAGAGAAGAATGCTACTTGAGAATCAATTAGCATCGTATTAAATGAAGAAGGGAGAACCGACTGACACCTTCCTCAGAGGACTGAATGAGATCCGATATCAGTTGACTGCTATAGAAGTGACACTAGATCAGGAATTGATGGTGAGGACAACCCTAAATGCTGTCTCAGAAGACTGGGAGGTATTTGTCCAGAGTATACTGGGCAGAGGGACTCTCCCACCTTGGGACAAGATGTGGGTAGCTTTTCGCCAAGAAGAGATCATACGGCAGTTGAAGACAGGTAGTAGCAACAAGGGGATCAAAGTCAAGTAGGAAGAGGAAGATGTTGCACTAGCATCTGAGGGAAAGCAAGAAAGATGGAAGAAGAAATATCTCTCCAAGATCAAGTGCTTCCACTATGGGGAGTTGGGCCATTATGTGACCCAGAGTCTAAGGAAGAAGAGTAAGGGAGAGTCTTCCGAGACTAAGGCAGCGCTAGCACAGGCAGAGAAGGAAGTTTTGACAGACGATGACTATGCCATGAGTGCACACGCACCACTTGAGCGGAAGTGGGGAGACATCGAGCGGTAGTCAAGTGGACTACAGGAGATGAGGGGCAGGATCCTCGAGGTACCCAGCCTCTTGGATTAGACGTTGCTAAGGGAGCCCCGAAGAGGAGTACCAGGACTGGCTGGATCGGGTAGAGATGATTGCGGATGGAGCAACAGAAGGAGCTACAGTGCAAGAGTCTTGAGACAGCGCGAGGCTAGCAGGCTACAACAGTGCAAGAGGCACGGGAGTGTTGCACCAGTGCAGGATGGCACAGAGAGGTGTGCAACAGTGCAAGATGCAGGGAGTTGTTGCAGCAACGCAGAGGTCAGAGAGGGAGCACTTGTCAGCAGCAAAGGGAGCTTCAACATCAGTGGGTGTGTCTAGCCCAACGAAGAGATCAGATTGGGAGATCAGTTACTTACTTCTCAGTAGTTGAGTTGCAATGCAGCAATGAGCAGCATGATGCAACATGATGAGAGGAGGTGCAGTGCGAATGCAGTGCTAGGAGAAAGGACAAGCAGCAGCACGGATGCAGAGGGAGCTGTCACATAGATGTAGCAGTGGCAGTGGCAGAACCATGGGCAATAGTACAGGATAAAGCAGTGCAAAGGATGGTAGGCAGCAAGCCTAGCATCAGCACAGGGACCAATGCCAGATGATCAGAGTAATACTCAGTGAGGAGTATTGCCAAAGCACAGTTCTTGCTAAGAGGGAGTGTTGATTTGGGGTAGCATCAGAGGTGCTCTAGCCACGAAATTTGGTGGACAGGTTGGGGCACAGGAGATCTCCAATACCTAGAAAAGGTTTGGGCAGATTCTAAATAGTTCGGGAGATATTAAAATAATTAATATTTTTAATGGAGTCCTAAGTCGAAGCTTAGGGAAATTAAAATATTAATGTGGATTAACATGAAACTGTGTTAGAATGGTCCAAAAGAGATGGATCAAGCCAGATTTAATCTTAGCCGTTGATTAGGGACTTAATCTCGGTTGTTGATATGTCAACGAGAAAAGTATAAGAGGAGGCTTGAGGGTCACTTGGAGTGTACACCAAAGTGATCAGTCATTCTATTCTCTAGCGCAGGGTTTGCTAAGAGAGATAGAATTAGTGATCGGGAGATGCAACTGAGGGGCATTTGAGTACAGAGAGATAGAGATGCAAAGATAGTGCCGGAAGAGCAGCGCAGTAGCCGAGGAGAGTGACGCAGAGCCAGCCAAGGCTCACGCAGGGCCACGCAGAGGCAGCCGGGAGCTACGCAGAGCCTCAGAGAGGCCAGTGTTGCTAACACAGAGAGACAGAGGGCTAACGCAGTGCCTCCTAAGGCTAACGCAAACCCATCCGAAGTGACGCAGGGCTAGCGCTGGGCAAAGAGGGGCTGACGCAGTCTAGAGAGAGGCTAACGCTGGGGTTACTGGGCCAGACTTGTGCTAAGTAGCTGCTAGAAGGTTTATTCGGGGTTTCAGCCAGGAGATTTGTCAGAAATTGAGAGGTATTACTACCAAGGAAATTCTCTGTTGGGTAGGCCAGTTTCGACACCCAGATTGTACTTTGATATTGCTTAATAAGAAAACCCTCAGATAGCTGCATTGGTTTTCCCATATTGGGTTTTTCCAGGGACATTAATCCAAAAATAATGGTGTCATATGGTGTGATTGTTTTTGTTTCCTTTAGTTACCGATCTGTAATATGTTGAGCATTTACTAGTGTTTATTTTCAGTATTTACATTGTAAATAACTTGTTAAGTAAAATAACAAGTAGGTAGAAATAAATCAGATAAGGTACATGGAGGGTTTCTAAGTAAGTAAACTTAGAAACTTCAACAAATTTCTCAGAAAGGGTAGCGCAACAGTTGCTAGAAGAGTGATTGAAGTAATCTCTTGCAGTGAGGGTAGAGATAGTATCTGGAAGAAGGAAGTTTTCTTGGGCTGAAGAGTACGAGGCAAAGAGGGCAGAACGACGTCCAAAAAGAAACAGACACTGGCCCACGTAGAGCTGATGCAAAGGCAGCACAGGCCTTAGAGGGAGATCGAATTCCTGCTGAGGAAATCAAGTTTCAAAAGCCGAGAGCCGAGGTGTGAGACTGGGAGGCAGAAATTTGGAATTTCTAGCTAGCAGAGGGTCAGAAGGAGGAGCAACGTGATACCCAGTAAGGGTGACGCAAGGACTATGTGAGGCTTACGCAGTTCTGTGCAGAGGCCATGCAAAGGCTCCAGTCCAGCATGATCAGACTCAGATTCTTCTAGTGAGATGGTGAGAGCATCTCACTATTTGTTTTTGTCCAATTTCTCTTTGTATCAGATTGCTATCTGAGCATCCAAGAAATTGTACTCAGATTTACTACAGCATAATAATAAAACCCTCAGATCTGTTGCACCAGTTTTCCTGCACTGGGTTTTTCAAGGGACATTTGTCCAAAAATAACGGTACTATTGTGTTGTATTTTCCTTCTTGCTCAGTTTATTGTTTCCGCATATAAATAAATTAAGTGAAGGTTGCAGTGCTTGTATTTCAATATTTGTCGTAGGAAACTGCAAGTAGATTTGTTTAAAGGAATTTAACAAATAAGAGAAATGTCATCATTTGTTGCAGTAGGGATTCCAGTTTAGGAATTTTCACATGGAATCACTAACCCAAGGAACTCGACTTCTCTGCAGCCCTGCAACTAAAAATTGAATTCCTGCCCTAGCAATTTGGCTTGTCTGTCTGAGCACTGCATTGCCTCTAAGAATTTTGGCCTGTTGCTCCCTCTCTGCTTCTGAGCTTCCCGGCTAATCATTCACGCTCTGATACCATGTGAAAATTTCATCTATTGCAGCAACTAGAAATTATTCTTCTAACTGTAAATTTTATAATGCAGTTTATTTGCTACCACAAATAATGAATAAAATCACAACTGCAAATTTCACCATAAAAAATACTCTGGAAAACAAAATACTAAAAACTGAGAAATTCTAGCACACACACAAGAGTTGTGACACCGTTATTTTTGGACAATTGTCCTCAGAAAAACCCAACTTGGGAAAACCGGTGCAGCAATTGAGGGTTTTATTATTTATGCAACAGCAAAAATTCTAAGTACAACAAAATGATGTCAAACTGGCATTTCTATCTGAGAAAAAATACTACAAAAATATATGAGGGAATTTACCCTCCTCAAGCAATCTCACAACAAACTGAGCCTCAAAACTAGCTCTAGAACCCTCTGCCCTACTTTTGCGCAGACCCCACTCGTACTGCCCAGAAACTACCTCTGATGTGATGTCTAGCCTGTTGCTGCCACTGGAAGTGATTCTTCCGGCTTCTTAGAAATTTTCCCAGCCTCTGGAAGTTGAAACGAACCCTTCTTCTGGATGAATCGAATTGCCTATCATTAGGCGCTGCACAATCCCTGAACTGCCTCCTGAGGAATATTTTCGGCCTTCTCTTCCGACTCCTCCGGAAATCTACTACTCTGCCCCTCTACCACCTTTAACTCAACCTCTGACTCGATTTCCCCTACTAAATCACCTGCATTTGAAAATTGAATTGTCTAGATCACTGGGTATCCGCACTAATGTGTTCTACATCTGCCCATCGACGACTTCTTATAATCTTCTGTTGGAGCATCAACGACCAAGATTAAATCTTAATCAAGGGCCCAGATTAATCTTTTGTTGATCCATGTGAATTTCTAAAGAATTCTCACCTTGACTTAATTAATTCTGATTAATTAACTAGTTTTCTGAATTAATTAACTAGTTTTCTAAGTTTAAACTTACGAAACATTAAAAAATAGGTTAATAATCTAATTAAGTCATCTCTAGGTGGAATTTCCATAAATGATTTATGGGTTATGTAAATCTCATGTATTCTAGCCTCTCCAACAAATTTTGTGGCGAAAACACATCCGAAGCTACAAAAATAACAATTATCTATAGACATGCATCAATATGGCAAGCTCATAAACTGTTCTTAAGGAGAGAGAAAATTGAATTTCAACTAAAGGAGAATCTATTGCAGACAAGGAGAATACCTCCCTCGCTAAGAGGGAGTGTTAATTTTTTGTAGCATTGGGAGGTATTTCCGCATGCCAAATAGGGCTACTAAATTGGCAAAAGAAAATTATAAATAATATTAAAATTATAATTTTTGGAGATCATGTAGGCTCCAAATCATCAAATCGGCCACGCCATGAAGGGCTGTGACTTTTGGTCAAAAAGTCACCCATTTGACTAATATAAAAACTACAAGATGACCTCCACATTTGGACCAATTCGACCAACACATTCTTCTATTTTCTGATCCACATGTGCAAAGTGAAAGAGGAAGAAATCTGAAGGTTGACCAAAATAAAGAGGCTGCCATTTGACCGAATTTGACGTGCTCTGTTTGACCGAGATTCTTCTGAGTTTGACTGAAAATTTGATTGAGATTGACATTGAAAAAGGACAAGTTTGACCACAAAAGGAAGTAGACTTTGACCATAGATTTGAGCCGCAGCCAACCACAGTTGACTACAGATCTTTGACCGCAGGGCCAAATTTCAGACCATTGACCAGCATTGAACAGCATTAAATTCCATGATATTTGGAGGTCTGACCAGCATTGACTAAGCTGGTACTTCACCAGGTTTGACTGGTATCTTAGGCTTGAATTTGTGGCACAGATTTCTACAATTCTTGGATTTATTGCTGAAGAACAATTTCTCCTCGAGAAAAAGAGTTGCCGGGTTTTTCCCAAGGTCGGTTTTCCCAGGTTAATTTTGTTCTCTATTGTGCTTCACTGTCTCTTTCTGATCCTACTGTATTCATTGCATAACTGTTGGATTTTACATGTGTGATTGTTTAATGATATGTGTGATATAAGATAACTGAACTGGAAAATAACTGGAAAATAATTATCAGGATCAGAAGATCAGTTTCTACTTTGCATTATTCTAGAAGATTCAACAAAATCTTCTTCGTAAAGCCAAATATAAACCTGCATTTTGCTATGCAAACTAATTACATTATTTTTTCAAGTCAACATAAGACTATTTCTGTTGAAACTTAAAATAAAGCAGTTTTTCTTAGGTTGTTGCTAAATTGATAATCTTTTTCTTTCAATTTTAATGTATATGTTTGCTGTATGATTTACTACTAGCCAAAATGTTGAAAGAGCTGCTTCCAACAACTGAACTTCTTTTCATGTGAACATCTACTATGATCATAAATACAGAGTAGATGTACTCCTACCTGTACTGGCTTTCGCCTAAGAACCTGGAAAGCCTCAGCACGCATTGACAAAAATCTAAGAAACTTTTTCGCTAGTATGTTTTCCAGTTCGTCTGCCTGTTTAACCTGCAACAGATCATTCATACATTTTTCAAACAGCAGTAAAAGAAGCAGAAAAAAGCTTCAACAGATCATTCATATATTTTTCAAACAGCAGTAAAAGAAGAAGAAAAAAGCTTCAACTAAACAATATTATAGTAAATGGATGACACCTGATTAATAATTTGAGTGCAGATGGTAAAAACCTATCAAACACCTCTAATTCTATACCCTATATTTTTCGGATATCAAAACTTTATATTTTAAATTCTTGCATTGCAAAATAAGGAACACGAGTACAGAAGAGGATGTCAAAGGCTTAACATTTATTGCCCTTTACAAGCAACTTATGCATACATCATATAATATACTTCAATTTGAATCCATTTTTATAAACATTCAAGCACACTAACTTGATTGAGATAGTCACCACATTTCATAAAGTTGTAACTACTAAGAGATCAGCGGCACTGTAAGTGGGGGTGTCTGAATAAAATTCACGAAAAGGGATGCGTATGAATATCTGAAGTTGTTCGTTTGATGGCCACAAAATTCTCTCTAAACAAATGCTCATCTGTTTCTGGCATGTCTGCTAGGGGACGAATGGGGATTTCATGGGTATTGAGAAAACTCCAAGGGACATTCTTGCTGGGGCTAGGGATTTTCTTGCAGGACAACCCACAGGGAGCCAAGGGACATTTTCCTATGGTCTGCAAAATAAGACTTGCAAAAAAAAGTGAGTCCAATGGTACTGCTTTAACTATATGCGACATGAACAGTGCAACCTCTTTGTTGCTTCTTGCTTTTTTCTTTTTGTAGATAGATTGATGTTTCATCTCTTCAAGGTCAGCCTTTGCCATCTTTTTTTTTTGTTATTTGGAGAAAGTATGCGTTTTGGAATGTCTATAATTAGCATTTTCTATATATGGCAAATACAAGTTAATTGTTTTCATTTTGAACACACAATAGTAGAGTGGTTCAATGTTCTGGTGGGTTAAGAGGGATGAGCTATGTTGCCAGGAAATGTGGGTTTGGGGACGGGTATGGGGACAGGTGCAGGGACGGGTGCGTCACTTTTTGAAATAGGGTACGTGGGTTTGTCGGAGGTATATTATAACTTTCATATATTATATATTTTATAGATTATAATATATATAGATTTTGAAATCTTCCAACTTACATGTTAACAATTGTAATTGTTTAAGTTGAAACCTAACAATATGCATGTTAACAATTGTTTATGTTGAAACTTGCAACCGAACAATCTGATACTCATCTATGACACTGGCCAGCAGACTAAAATCCTTTTAAAATACACATACACTTTGTTATTAAGTTGAAACAGTGTTGTTAAGGTCTATAATAAAGTTAATGACAGGGATGACATATTCATGCTAGAAAAGATGATTTGATTCCTATTAGTCAAAGAATACCTATACCTTCAGGAAATTCATTATCATCAGTCCCTCAGAGAATGTTACCAGATAACATAATGCCGTCCTTCTACCAATCCTTTCATGAACAACACTTTAGCTAATATATTTAGTGGACCTACTAACTACATCACAGTAAACTATGAAGGCTGAGAATAGGATTTGCACTGAAAATAACATAACAACCCATCTAGTATGATTCTACCATATTCAGATACAACAATCTGGCTGCATTAACCTGGCAATCTTTAAAATCCAACTTCAACTGTAAAAATATCATTATAGTGAACTGGTTCATTAAAGATGCATTAAACTTATTAAGTTATTTGTAAGCTACTCTTGGGCAGGAGGAGATTATCTTCCAACTGATATATCATATGGATATCTGATACCCAAATCATTTCTCTCACGTTTGTTTGATTGGAATTTTGAACTTCCATGAACTTATTCAACCCAATCACAAGCCATTACATCAAATGTGATAAGAAAAGGATTTCTGGACAAAGGAAAAACGTCATCAAGAAACCCTTATGCATCTGTTTTTGGGGTTCACGCACCCATTTTGGGGGTTCAGCGAACCCGTTTACGCAAAAGAACCCAGCTCGAAGACTCTGAGTATCGGGTTCTTATAGGAAGTACCGGTTCTTTTGGGTTCTTTTGAGAGGTACCCATTCCAGCACCCAATTCTTGGGGACGGGTTCGAGAACCCCACCCCCGGGTTCGCGAACCTATGCAACACAGGGGATGAATCAAGAGTAGTGTTCAAATTTAAAAAGGTGGGTATTGTTACCCCTCACATCACGAGTGGTAAATTGTGATTCTCATCACATGAGAGGCTTTGCGAAGGTGACCTATAGGGATGTTGATGGACTTACACATCTTCTATTCTTTCTTGGTGACACTACATCTTGGTTGGGCATGATACTTCATTGTTGGATCCATGGGGTTGGTCTAATGGATTGTTTATTGTTGAGTTTTATCTTTTGATTACATATCTTTGAGTTTATGGATACTCGGCTTGATCATGACATGGTTGTGGAAAACTGTGTAGCTTGGCGGGTACTCCCACAAGTCTTGGGTACTTGACTTATGAGGAGAAAACCCACAAAATGGAGTGTTATGGGCAAAGTACCCAAGCTTGAAGTTTTAGACCCAAAGTTGTGGGCCTGGAAACTGTTACCGATCAAACTAGCAGGGGGCCTAAAAGGGACTCCTAAAGGGACAAATGTTAGGTTAAGGGCAACAATGGAGACTTAGCCCACTCTCACCTCAGCTAAGACTCCCTACTATTTATTGACTTTCGACGTTGGGAGGAGACTCGGTATATGAAAAGTCACTTGTGAAGGGTAAGTAAACAAATTGATGTGAAGTGATCTTAATGATCCTTTTCCTAGAAGGAGGTTAAGAATGGAACTTGCTTGCCCTACAAGCAACGTAAAAAGCTTTCTATGATAAGGAAGTGCGGATTTAAGGGCTAGGTTAGAGGAATATGCCTTGTAAAGGATTCTCCCAATCCCTAAAATCCTTATTGAACTTGATTTCCCAAGTGGTTCTTGAAGAATAAACTTTTCAAAGGTATGGGACCACACAGAACCAAGTGGACCCAACCTAGGTTAAGGGGAGGGAGTCTAGCAACCAATGATGATCTTAACCCTAATAAGTAAGGGGAAAGGATCAAAACAAGAATTTCCACTTAAAGGTGTCAAATTGATCCTATGAGGTACTAGCCTAGGGAACACCAGGGAAAAATTTGATCTCAAAGTTAGTGCTTGGGATATCTCACAATCCCACCATTGGAATTTCCTCAAATTTGGAAGATGAGACCTTGAGGACACACCAGTGCAGTAGAGGCTAGGAGATCGAACTTTTTCTATGGCTACTTTGTCGAGAAAGTGATGCCCTACGTGACACAACTTGGCTAGACCTAGAAGAGAAGGGGAAAGGTGAAGAAAAATGGTTCTTTGAGTCACCACCTATTGGTAGATATATGCCTAATCTCTTGGGGAGAATGGAGTCTAGGAGAATGATGAGAAAGGACTTTGTTTCTCAGTCAAGGAGGCCTCAAGGACTACTTCGCTTGGCCTTTAGGGCAAGACGAAGTGACCTCAAAGATTTATACTTTGCTTTGCACAAAGAGATGGCTTATCAAGATAAATTCAATAGCAGAATTATCCCTAGGAAATTTCATTCAACATACATGACCCATACATTGAGAGATGCTATATAGAAATAATAATTCCACAATTTCGTAGCTATGCAATGCAGCAATTAGCCCTAGTACAGGGAAAATCCCATTCCAATGCATATGACAAAGTAAAATAAGAATAGAATTAAATGCGTGTACTTACATGTAAGAGAACATATCCAACCATCAACAATTTGACAATAAAGAAGCTCCAAGACAGGAAAATGCAATACAAACATCAAAATTCATCCATGCTCCAATTCATCCTCCAAGAAAGAAGTGTGAAATTCTCAAGAGAGAAGAATGATCCAATCCAAAGTGATGATACAAATGAATTCATGTCTCTCCTATTTATACACTTATTAGAAGTTTGAATTACCTAATTTGAGCCTACATTCCCCATCAACTAAAATAATATGCAAATAAATATCTATTGGTGACAAGCCCACCAAACTAGCTCACAAATAAAATAATAAGTCTCCCAAGAGGTCGAATGATCAGTAATGCATGTCGTTGAGCTCTCTAAGAGGCCTCATGAAGTCCATAAGTGCCAAGATGATGAGTTGGACTTCCAAAAGTAATGAACAAGGGGTTGGCCCCTTATTCTCCACAGAATAAACCTGTGGTGCTCCCAATGGCTGTGAGGGCACACAAGTGACGTCATGGGTTTCCAAGTAAGTCGAAGATGCTTGGACCATCTATAAGGGCTCAAACGATGGTGTATGTGATGCCACATCAACATACAAGTCCTTGGTCTTCTGCCAAGTGCATGGTACAACCGTGGGGCAGGCTAGGCAATGGTAAACCAAGTGCATCTTCCTTGTCCAATAGGTGAATCTCGACCAATCTCTGAACATCTCTGGGGATCCATGGAGTGTTGTCTACTGTTGTGGAGGCCCATGGATCTCAAATCACACCCTACATGTGCCAATCTAAGTAACCAGATTCATTATAAAGGGGCCACGTGTTTGAATCCTGCGAATCGGACACGATTCACTGGGGATTCGAATCCCAGAAGGGGACACGTCGTGTCCTAACGAGATTCCCCTTCTGGGATTCGAATCCCCTAATTTACAAGCAAAGGGAAGAGTGGTTGAGGGGAAAGACAAAGATGTGGGATGTCTTTCCTGATGATATGGGTTTGGACAGCAGTGTTGAGTTGGCATTGGCCAACATGGATCTCAATGATCCAGTGCTAGAGCTTGTTAGATTTGATGACGGTGATATTTTAGAGGGGTCATCCTCCACACTAGCAGATGCAGAGGCGACTATGGATACAGGGGAGGAGGAGGATGCAAAGGAGAGCGGTGATGACCATGATGATGAGGACATTGATGCTGATTCTGATGATGACTCTGAGGATTGATGACTCATGAGTCATGGGCTACCTATTGCCTTGAGGCTTGTATACCTGTAGTTGTTTTATATTTTCTATTTCTATATTCCATTGGCATTGCACCAGCACTACCTATGTAACACATTTTGATTTGATGACTCAATGAGAAAACTACAGCTGTCAGTGTCTTTATCTTACTATCTTGTAGTTGTATGTTGTCTTTCATTTATGAATCATGATTTATGTGACCACTGACATGTATTTGAATTTTGTATGTATTATGCATGCTATAGATGAAGATCTATGTTTGAAATCAATGAATTTGTATCATTAATTAGAATTTGTGTAAGAAATATCTAATTTTTAATATATATATAATGAATCCTACGTGCCCTGTTTCGGGGGGTCAACGTGTCCGAATCCAACACTTGAATCCCCGTATCCTACGAATACTGAATCCCCGTGTCAGGTGACTTAGGTGCCAATGTAGCCCTCTGGAATGACCGCGTATAGGGAGACCAAACCCAAGATGGAGACTACCTACAATCCTACATAAGATCCAATTTGTCTCGTAGCTTTCCAGTACAACAAGTCATCAAGGAAATCAGGTAAAAGAGCTTACAAACCATGGACCACAAGTGGGGAATTCATAATGGTCTGTCGTTCCATAATGGGCTTTGGCAGGTGCTAATGTCTCCAAGTTCCAAATGGGGTTAACCAAGTATCCCATTAGGTGGTTTCTACTTCTAAAGGGGATTATATGTCCAAGGTACATCCTTTAGAAGGTGATGGCATGTGATAAAGAGATGGATGGGGTAGGGAGTGAAAGGGGTAGCCTTGGGCCACAGGCTGGGGTACAAGGGTAGCTAGTAAAAGGAAAGCCCACACTTGGGTATATAATGTATAGGAGGGAGCAATCGTGGTACATGAGGTGCCCCGACCTTGATTTTTCCACCCTTCTTTATATGCCTTTTGCCTTTTTATGATTTTTTTTAATTAACTGCACAGGGCTCAAGGGGTAAGAGCATGATGTGTGAGATATAGTGGTGGATACCCCCTTTTAAGGTAGGATAGTTCATTGCCCACTAGGGGTTGGGACAATCATGGGCTCCTATATGATGAAGGAGGTTCATAGAACCCGTAGGAACCAGGGTGATGGCCATGATGATGGCGTAGAGCTCATGTATTGGCTTTTTCCCACGCACTAATTGTGTTCGTCCCGGCCATTTTTTGCATTTTATGGTACATTTTCCTATTGAATGTGGCCAATTATGCTTTTACTTTTCTTTGTAGTTGCATCAACCTTTGGGGCATCATTTCAGGCCCAACCCAAGGTGTGGGCAAGGGGAAGGGGAGATCTAGCCTTATGTGGACCTAGTGAAGGAATGTGGACCTAGGTGGGAGAAATGATGAATGGGGTTATAATGAGTGGAAAGGGGCAATATATGTGGATGACGGAGTGGGACCACACAACCAAAATCAAGGTTTCCCATGAAATACCATCTCTAAAGCCAAACGTTTAGTAAAAGAGATACCACGGGACTAGAATCCATGGTTAATATCCAAAAGCGATCTAGGAGACAAGAACACATACCTAGCCCATTCTTTCCGTTGAATCCCCTCTTTAAGCCATGCCCAAAAGTGTCCATGATAAGCAAACTACAATACTCAATTACCAACTGACAAGGCATACCTTTAGGTCCGGGAGGCCCACCTTCAAACATACGATCATGACAGATGGGTGACAGACCACATGGCTAGCTCAGGTGGCGAAGGAGTGGCACAACGAACTAGTTGGTGGCTCCAAGAGGTTGTTGGTTGTGAGTTGAGGACCATCTTGGAGAAAAATTTTCTCCTAGGGATATCCCGCACAAAATGGTGGGTAACTTCTGGCTGCAACTAGCATGTGATCTCTCGAAGAAGTGGACGAAGCTACTCGAACTGGAGGTCATGAGAACTGCAACAATCTCTTAGCTACCACAGACCTGTTACCTGCACATATCAACGATTGAACCCACTGAGCAACATGCCTTTCACGGTGTCTTATGATAAGCCATGCTTAGTGTTAGGCTGTAAAATCAACAGAAAAATAAAAATATGCAAACTTTACTTGAAAGGCATCTAATCTACCATGGGAAATATTGCATGATGTTAATTCTAATGCAAAATCAACATGCAATGCATCCTACTCTACCATGCATATGATACAATATCAAGTGGCCTTGGGATAATACTCCTTTAGGAGTTGTCCATTTACAAGGAGGGGAACAAACTCTCCATCAGGGGTCTCTAAGTGGTACGAGTTTATTCCTGCGACATCACTTATCCTGAACGAACCTATCCAAAGGTTGTCCCACTTTTTTTGCATGTCGTGTTTTTCTCTTATTTTGTCCCATAGGAGTACAAGATCGCCGAGTTTGAATGCTTTGTGTTGGCTATGGTTAAAAGCGGCTTTCATTTTATCATGACTACGACCAATTTGGTCAAAAGCTTTCCTTCTATTCTCATCATTTTCAATTATCTGATCAATACGAGATTATATGGCATTTTGCTGATCAGGGAAAGCTTTTAGACATTCAAGGATGAGTCACTACATTTGGATAGGAAGTTTGGCCTCAGAACCATAGACTAATTGGAACTGGCTAAAACTAGTGGAAGCCTTTACAATTGTTCAGTCAGCCCTTAAGTCATACTTGATCTTGTTATCCCAATCCTTCTTATTATTGCCAATAGTTCTTTTGATGATTTTTATGAGGTTTTTATTTCTTGACTCAACTTGTCTGTTTACTTGGGGGTAGCAGTTTGTGATAAGATTATACCATACTAGTTACACAAGGATGTCAGAGCCATGGAGTCAAAACCTTTGGCATTACTAGTGACAATTTTGGCAGGAACACCAAACCTGGTGTTGATTTTATCCTCAATGAAATCCATAACTACATGGTCATTTGCTTTCTTGGTTGGTATTACTTCAACCCACTTGGTGAAATAGTCAGTCGCCATGAGGATCCATCTATGGCCATTGCTAGAATTGTCTTTGAATTCACTGATAAAGTCTAAACCCCAATGTTGGAAAGGTGCATCGATGGCAATGTTTTTTAATGGCATAATCGGAAGTTGTTGCTTTCCAGCAAATAGTTGGCAGGGTTGGCATTGTTTTACAAAGTTCAGGGTGTTAGCGAAGATGGTGGGCCAATAATAACCTTCCCTCAAAATCTTATGAGTACTGGTTTGGGCAACATAATGACCCCCGCAAACACCAGCATGGAATTCATTCATTAACTTCTTAGACTCTTCCTTGCTAACACATCGGAGGATCAACCCATCAGGACTCATCCATCCAAGGCCATCTTAGGTCAAGCAAAACTTAGATGCTTTCAGTCTCAAGGCTCTTCTCTTGTGATCAATGAGGTGGGGGGGGGCAGATAGATTGCATAAGTAATAAACAATGTCTATGTACCAGTCATCATTTTCGAGTTCGGTGGATGTGGCGCATAAGTACTCCTCCTCTCCCTCTTTAATAGCTTCATCGTTACTCTCGGTAAGTATTTCAGCTAAGCCTTGTCCCCTTGATGACCTTCTTAGGATGGATATCGAGGTCATACTCTTGGAATTTGGACACCCATTTCACCCTAGACCCAAGGCAATCGGATTGTGATAGCACATCCCTCACAGCGAGGTAAGGGGCATATGCATATATCTTGTTATACCCCACATAGGCCCTAAAGTACTTCAGAGATTTGACAAGGGTGTATGCTTGTTTTTCAGTGATAGTATATCTTGTTTCCACATCCCTAAGAGGCTTACTCATGAAGGCTACAGGCCTCTCCCTTCCTTCATCACCCCTTTGCATGACGATGCTAGCGATAGTGCCCTTAGATGCGAAGGAGTATATGATAAAATCCTTAATGTAATCGGGGCTAATGAGGACAGGGTAGAGGCAATTCTTTCCTTAATTTCTTGTAAGGCCCTATTTGTTGCTTGGTTCCATATGTAAGGAGTATCCTTTTTTAGGAGGTCATTCATAGGTTTGACAATTTCAGCAAAATTTGGCACAAATCTCCTTCCAAATTTTATCTTTACGAAAAAGGATTTTAGAGCGCCTTGGTATTTAGGGGGGGAATATCTTTGATGGCTTGAATTCTTTTAGGGTCAATGTTAATCGCTTCCTTAGAGACCACATGCCCCAATAGTTTACCTTTGTTGACACCGAAAATAGACTTCTTAGGATTTAGGGAGATGCTATATTGCCTACATTTCTCAAATACTTTCCTCAAGTGTTTGAAATGATCATGTATTTCTTTAGAGGCAACAGTCAAGTCATCTTGATAGATCTCCATGATTTTCCCAATGAGGTCTCTAAAAGCAAAATCCATGGCCCTTTGGAAGGTGGATTCAGCGTGGAAGAGACCAAAAGCCATCCTAAGATACATTTATGTTCCCCATGGTGTGGTGAAGGCAGTTTTCAGGCGATCTTCTTCCTTTACAATGACTTGGTTATATCCAGAAAAACCATCAAGGAATAACATCATTTGGGATCCCGTTATCCTTTGCAGGAGATTCCCCATATTGGGTATGGGGTAATTGTCCTTTAGACACACACGATTGAGATCCCTAAAGTCATGCACATCCTAATGTTATCAGTCTTTTTACGAGTGATCACTGGATTAGAGATCCAAGATGAATGTCATATACGAGCAATTATCCCTGCATCAACCATTCTTTGAAGTTCATCCTTGACCACAAAGGTGCAAGTTTGGGGTTTATTCTTCTTAATTTTTGCTTAACGGGCTTCGCACCTTCCTTAAGGGGAATGGTATGTTGGATGACCTCAAGGCTACAAGCTTTCAAATCATCATAGGGCCAAGCAAACACATCCTTGAATACCCTTAGTAATTTTTCGAGCTCATTTATTTCTTCTTTAGATAAGTTTTTCTTTATTTTGATCATTTGGGGAGAGGTCTCGGATCCAAGATTGAGGTCCAACGTATTAGGTGATTCTTGGTCATCATGTTTGATGATAGTAATGCCATTCCTATCAAAATGTTGTTCATTTGCTAAATATTTACCTTTCCTAATGGGATCCTCATGGTCTTGAAGGAAATTGGTTATGTCTTGATCGTCTTCGAAAACAGGCCAATGATCCTCATAGTCAGGGACAGAGGGTCTATGGATTGTGCCAACTATACACTTCCCTTTCTTAACGATATCACTGCAAATGATTGAGGATGTGGATGCAGTTGTGGCTAAGGCATTGGCCATGTCAGTGAGACATTGATCTAGAGCCCTGAAGTGTAGCTCTTTAAATCCATTGATCATGCTAATGATTCTTTCCTATAAGGTTTCAACTTTTCATCTTTTGTGTCGAAAGTTCCCCTTATTTGTGAGACAACAAGGTCAGAGTCCCCAATTAAGATTAATTGTTGAATCTTCCTTGATCGGGCCGCCTCAAGTCCTAACAAGAGGGCCTCATACTCAATGATATTATTAGTGCAAGTGAATTGGAGTCTTAAAGAAAATAGTATGTACTCTCCAAAAAGGGATATGATGACAATGCCAGCCCCCCCATCCAACCTTACAGTGAGCTCCATCAAAATACATGACCCAAAGCCCAGAGAGGGGAGTTATTGATATGTTCATTTTTTAAAATTTTACATTCCATGTGTCTATTATTCTCTTCTTCTAAGTCATTATCAAATTCTTGTGAAGTAGCAATCATTGGGGCAGAGAACTCTTGTCTAGGGATGGATACATAGGAGTTTTCTTTCTAAGGGAGGTATATAGTGGAACTATCTTCACTGATGGACAAGTTAAGATCTTTGATCAGCTGTTTGGATAAAACCATACTCCATGTTGGATTTGTTTCAACAATGACAATGTTTATGGAGAATTCTTTCTCGGGATATGCATGAAAAAAGGCCCTTCTACCTTCTACCTTCTACCAGCCCACACACCCTAAGTTCTTCATAGTTTAGCATTGTCTTGCCCAAGCACTTCCTTGATAAGGTGATTCCAAGCTTTCTAATAATACTCAAGGGCATGATATGGATAGGGCTCCAAGAGTTTAAGATGCAATTTCTCAAAGTGTGCCCATTTATCCCAAGGGTTACATAGAAAGGGTCAGTCATGTTCAAAACCAATCTTAGGGGAATTCTTGTGGCGAGGTTAGGAGGTTTTGTTGCTTTATTGTTGATTTCATGTAACATATCTTCTTATCGAGGGGATATCTCTTCATTAGTTGACAGGATGGGCTCATCTTCAATTTGTTTCATGTTGATGGAATTGTACCTCATGGCTTGGTCAAGGTCAAACATCACACTTTGAGCTTGGAAGAGACTAGTGGGGTTCTTATTTTGGACATCAAAGATTAACTTTCCTTTGAAGGCATTGAGATAAGTGGCCATAGCTACTTCCCTTGGAGGAGACATATCTTGAGGGAGAGAACAAATAATCATATTGAATCTTTGGTTGAATTCAGCAATGGTTTCATCCTCCCTTCTTTCATTAGACAAGAGGCCTTTATATATTTGGACCATGTCCTTTTTGGGAAACCACCTTTTTTTAAAAGTTTGGACGAATCCCTCCCCTGTAGAGATGGAAAGCAAGGATAAAATACCAATCCCATGCATCTCTTATCAAGGTTGTGGCAAAGGAAATCATTTGGCTATTCTCATTGTACAATTAATCACATGTTCGATACTCAAATTCCATAAGTTGTTTTTGGGGGTCTTCTTCCCCTCTGAACATAAGCCTTTTAGCGTCTTCGGGTATTGAATGAAAGAGAACCCCAGCCATAGTAGAAAGGTTTAGAGGTCTAAACATCTTGTGTTTCTTTCTCAACTAATTGAACTTTTTGTTAAAGAATGGAATATGGGGTTCATCATTTCTTCTTCGATGGAAAGTCATAATCTCAGGGTTTTCCATTTAGGAAAGAGGTTGTGGAATCACCAAAGGAATGCTTGAGTTGTAGTTAATGAATCAATTCCTCAATGATTCACTAGGGAGGTAGACCTTCTTCCTCCCCGACAATGGCACCAAAATGTTACTGCCCAAACTACCAGGGGTTCTAAACGGGACTCCTAAAGGGAGAACTGCTAGGTCAAGAGCAACAATGGAGACTTAGCCCATTGTCACCTCAGCTAAGACTCCCTACTCTTTACGAACTTTCACCAATGGAAGGAGACCCGGTATATGGAAAGTCACTTGTGAAGGCTAAGTCAACAAATCGATGAGAAGTGACCTTAATGATCCTTTTAACTAGAAGGAGGTTAAGAATGGAGCTTGTTTGCTCTACAAGCAAGGTACAAAGCTTTCTAGGATAAGGATGTGAGGATTTAAGGGCTAGGTTAGAGGAATATGCCTTGTAAAGGATTCTCCCAGGTGGTTCTTGAAGAACAAACTTTTCAAAGGTATGGGACCACACGAGACTAAGTGGACCCAACCTAGGTTAAGGGGAGGGAGTCTAGCAACCAATGATGATCTTAACCCAGACAAGGAAGGGGAAAGGATCAAAACAAGAATTTCCACTTAAAGTTGTCAAATTGATCCTATGAGGTACTAGCCTAGGGAACACTAAGGAAAAATTTGATCTCAGAGCTAGGGCTTGGGATATCTCACAATCCTCCAGTTGGAATTTCTTCAAATCTAGAGGAAACCTCGAGGACAGACGAGTGTCGTAGAGGCTAGGAGATCGAACTTTTTCTATGGTTAATTTGTCGGGAAAGTGATGCCCTAGGTGACACAACTTGGCTAAACCTAGAAGAGAAGGTGAAAGGTGAAGAAACACGATTCTTTGAGTGACCACCTATTGGTAGATCAGTGCCTAATCCCTTGGGGAGAATGGAGTCTTGTAAAATGATCAGAAAGGACATCGTTTCTCGGTCAAGGAAGCCTCAAGGACTACTTCGCTTGGCCTTTAGGGCAAGAAGAAGTGACCTCAAAGCTTTATACTTCACTTGCAAAAAGAGATGGCTTATCAAGATAAATTCAATAGTGGAATTATCCCTAGAAGATTTCATTCAACATACATGGCCCATACATTGAGATATGCTATATAGAAACAATAATTCCACAATTTCGCAATTATGCATTGCAGCAATTAGCCCAAGTGTAGTGAAAATCCCATTCCAATGCATATGACAAAGTAAAACAAGAATAGCATTAAATGTGTGTACTTACATGTAAGAGAACATATCCAACCATCAACAATTTGACAATAAATAACCTCCAAGATAAGAAAACCCAATCCAAATATCAAAATTCATCCATTCTCCAATTCATCATCCAAGAAAGAAGTGTGAAATTCTCAAGAGAGAAGAATGATCCAATCCAAAGTGATGATACAAATGAATTCATGTCTCTCCTATTTATACACTTATTAGGAGTTCGAATTATCTAATTTGAGCCTACATTAGCCCATCAACTAAAATAATGTGCAAATAAATATCTATTGGTGGCAATCCCACCAAACTAGCTCATAAATAAAATAGTAAGCCTTCCAAAAGGTCAAACGATTAGTAATGCGTGTCTTTGGGCTCTCTTTGTGGAGGCCCATGGCTCTCAACACACACCCTACACGTGTCAATGTAGCCCTCTAGAGGGTTAGGACCCTGTATAGGGAGACCAAACCCAAGTTGGAGACCACATGCAATCTTGTATAAGATCCAATGCATCCCCTAGCCTTCCAGTACAACGAGTCATCAAAGAAATCGAATAAAGGAGCATACAAACCATGGACCACAAGTGGGGACTTCATAATGGCATGCTCTTCCATAATGGGCTTTGGCAGGTGCTAATGTCTCCAAGTTCCAAATGGGCTTACCAAGTATCCCATTAAGTGGTTTCTACTTCTAAATGGGATAATATGTCCAAATTACATCCTTTAGAAGGTGGTGGCATGTGACAAAGAAATGGATGGAGTAGGGAGTGAAAGGGGCAGCCCTGGGCCATAGGCTGGGGTACAAGGGTAGCTAGTAAAAGGGAAGCCCACACTTGAGTATCTTCCTCCAGCTTCACTGTCTCTGCCCCTCATCGTCTCAGCTTCCTTAGTGAAGCTCAAACTCTCCAACAAGTAACTGCTACCACTCTAGAAAATTGAATTCTCCAAGTGACTCTAGTGTATTCTCCAAGTGCCCATCGACTTTTTCTTATAATCCTCTGTTGGAGCATCAACCGCCAAGATTAAAACTTAATGAAGGGCTAGGATCATCTTCAATTCAATCTGTGTGAGTTTCTAGACTATTCTCACCTTGACTTAATTAATTCTGATTAATTAACCAATTTTCTTAAGTTTAAGTCAGGTAACACTAAAAAAATCGGTTAATATGTTAAAATTTGGTACCGGAGGACAGGTGGTTCCCTTAGTCTTTGATCTTTGGCCTGGGGAAAAGTGTCCAAAAGATTTTAATTTTTCTCCTAAAGTGACTTTATAATTTTTATAATGTTAAAATCTAATTTAAAAGTGACTTTAAGTGATAAAGTTACTAAGTCTAATTTTAAAGTGACTTTTATAAAGTCAATGAAAAATTAGAAAGGAAATGTGACTTTGGAAATAAATGACTAAGTGGGTCTTTATTAAAGTGGGGTGAATTAAAAAATAGAAAGTGAGATTTAAATGTGCATTTAATCTCAGCCATTGATCTAAATATATCTCAGCCAT
>APFE031327829.1:206866-219121 GCA_000404065.3 Pinus taeda
TTCTGGACAGTGAGCTGCGGAGTATCAGCAGCGGAGTAACAACAGCGAAGTTTCAGCAGGGCAGTTTTTCAGCAAGGCTGAGATAAGTTGTAAAAGTTTGCTTGCTGATTTTTGCTGAATATTTTCTTGCTGTAAAAAGATTTTTTTCAGAAATAAAGAAGAGCTCTCAAACTGGTTTTCCCCAAGAGTTGTAGGGGGTTTTTCCAGGGTCACGTTGACCAAAAATATCAGTGTTTTAATGTGTTTTAATGTGTTTTAATGGCTGTTTATTACTGCTGATTTTTATTTCTGCAATTTCCAGCATTCTGTAAAATTTCCAGAATTTGTGTTTTCAGCAAATTTATTTTTTTCAGCTTACTGAATGTATGGTTATGAGAAAGGGCATTTAGCTACATGGGAGAAATAAGGAGAAACTGAAAACCGGGGTGGGAAAACAGAAATTTTAACATAATATTCTAATTAAGTCATCTCTAAATGGAATTTCCATAAATGATTTTCGGGTTTTGGAGATCTTATGTATCCTAGTCTCTCCACCAAATTTCATGGCTAGAACACATCTGATGCTACAAGAACTAACATTCCCTCTTATTCAGGACTGTGTTCTCTCTAGTGTTGCACATCCTACCACAACACCCTGTCTCTGTATCAACCCCTGTAGCATTGATGTATGGCTACTACTTCCCACCGACCACTACGCAACTCTGAAGTTGCATATATGCTATTGTTGATACTACCATACTGCTGCCAACACTGCATCTGCGCTGCAACTCCCTCTCATTTGTTGTTGCTGTTGTTGTTTCTACTGCAACTACTGCAACTGAGAAGCATCCAAAATATTGAATCAACTGTGTTCAGTATGATGCATCTGTCTCCTGAGCATCTGACTACTATTAGCATATGCATTGTCACTGAAGAATTTGCGTTGCTGCCAACTCTACACTGAGCACATGCTCTGTTGTCAACACTGCACTGCGCTCATCAGCATCTGACTGCTACTAGTCTGCAACTGTCATTCTGGTACTGACTGCATCAAATGCCACTGATCCATTATGCTAGCGAATATTGTGAGACCCCGTAGCCAGGTAATGATCCATGAGGTCGACTCCTCAAGGACCCTGCCTAATCTCTTTAGCTCTCTAGGGCTACAACTCGTAGTCACCCCACCTCACCCCTGGAGGTATGGCTCCCATCATCGCGAAGTCTTCCTCCAACCTAAAGCACAACTTATCGATCCCAGTTGATGGTGCCTGCTAGTTCTCCTTCTCCTGCTTGTCCTTCTTCTTGAGAGGACGTTGAGTACTGTCATGGCCAAACTCGCCACACTTGAAGCACTTGACTTTTGACAGGTCTTTCTTCTTATTCTTCTGCTCCCCCTGCCCCTCACTAGTACCCTTCAATGCAAGGGCCACATTCTCCTCTTTCTTCTCACTCTTTACGGTCTAGTTGTTGCTACCACTGATGGTGCTCTTTACTAGAGCTCACCTCAACTTGTCCTGTTGTTGATCGGCCCACATCCTGTCCCAACCAAGCAAAGCGTCTCTACCCATTATGCTTTTAGAAAACACTTTACAATCATCTGAGACACAATTTAGTGTTATTTGTACAAGCTCTATCAGTTGGGGTGCCTCCCCAATGGCTGCTACTTGATCTCTGACCTCTTGAATCCTAGTAAGGAAGGGATCTATGCCTTCACCCTTCTGCATCGTGATGGTTCTCGGCTTCTCTTGGAGAAATATCTTTCATTGCTCGGAAGAACTCTGATATAGAGTAGAGAGAGCTACCCACATTTCCCTGGCAATATTCTTGCTAGAAATATGTGAGACCATGTGATCTCGAACTCCATCCAAAATCTTCCTCTTCACCCTCGCCATTTCATTGTACTCCTTCAACTGGGGAACTGCTACCACATTGTCCACAAAGGATTTCAAGCCATATTCATCTAGAAGGAAGGACATCCTAACCTTCTAAATGACATAGTTGGAGGCTCCCTCCAACCTATCCCGATCTCTAAGCCCAGCAGTGCCCATCTCTGAATATGTCAAAAACTCCCTCTTTCCCTCTGCTTGGTTGTTGCTCTGCTATACATACTCTCTTCTGGAGTGAGAAAATCTGCACTCAGCTATTGCCAATCTACAGCTGGAAAATCAAATTTCTTGGCTAGAAACCCTCTGCGAGAAATTTTCTCTCTATAGTGTGTGCTTTTCTCTTACACCCAACACGGATTCTGCAACTGTAAATTGTTCCAAAAAACCTTCTGCGTCCAACCAATGAATTTGTTGATCGAAAATCTGAGTTGTTGTTCCTCCCTCTACCTGTTGGAATCACTCAATCTGGAAAGTCGAATTTTCTGCCACTTTGCACTGAAAAATCGAACTTCCCCAAGCAACTCGACCTACCTGGCAATGGATTGCACTGCCTCTATGAATTCTAGCCTACTACTATTGAACAGCGAAATTCCTTATTTCTCTTATGAGCTTCTCGGCTGATCACTCATGCTCTGATACCATATGAAAATTTCAAAACTGAAATCCTATCGCAACAACTGGAATTAATTCTTCTAATTGTTAATTAATTTAACAATTTATTTGCTACGGCAAATACCAAATTAATCACACTACAACCTTCACAAATAAAACGGTGGAAATAAATAGCGCTGGAAACTGAGAAATACTAGCACACACTTTAAAATTTTGACACCGTTATTTTTGGACAAATGTCCTCAGAAAAACCCAACGCAGGAAAATCAATGCAGCAGCTAAAGGTTTTATTATTATGCAGCAATGAAATATGAGTACAATAATCTAGATGTTGAATCTGGCAATCCTACAAAGAAAAATACTGGCAAAAATCTAGTGAGTAATTTTCCTCACACCACTGGCAAATTCGGCTCTAAAGATTGACCTCTGAAACCCTCTACGAATTACCCTGCATCACCCTCTGCATAGACTCTAATTTGTACGGCTTGGATCTTGATCTGAGATGCTTCTTCTGTTTGCCACTAACTCTGGAAATGCTTCTCTCGTCCTCTGCAAAATTCTTCTGCCACCAGAACAATGAAACGACTTCCTGAATTTGCAAATCGAACTGTCTTTAGAGGCTACTGCGCAGTCCCTACATCAGCGACTCAGTGGCTCTTCTGCCTCTTTGCAAATGCGCTCATTGTATCTGGAAATCTTCCTCCATCTTCACTATCTTTTCCCCTCACTGTCTTTGCTTCCTCACTGAAGCTTGACCTCTCCGGCAACTGACTGCTGCTACTCTAGAAAATCCAATTTTCCAAGTGACTCTGGTGTATTCTCCAAGTGCCCTCGACTTCTTCTTATAATCCTCTGTTGGAGCACCAACGGCAGAGATTAAAACTTAATCAAGGGCTAGGATCATCTTGAAGTCGATCTGTGTGAGTTTCTAGACTATTCTCACCTTGACTTAATTAATTATGATTAATTAACCAATTTTCCTAAGTTTAGACTTAGGAAACATTAAAAAAATTGGTTAATAATATAATTAAGTCATCTCTAGGTGGAATTTCCATACACAATTTATGGCTTTTGGAGATCTCATGTATTCTAGTCTCTCCATCAAATTTCATGGCTAGAACACATCCTATGCTATAGAAACTAACACATAGCATCATGCCAAACTTGTTGAGACATTGCTTTCTTGTAACTAGAAGGCTCTATGTCCAAAGACTCATTCATCAATGCCATATAACCTATGTATCTTTGCGGTTGTTTGCTCCACATGAATGTAGATTTGGGTGACCCAACCTTGTCCTGAGCCTCCTTAATCAACTAATCAGCCCACCTCGGCTTTCTTCCGCATGTGCTAGGTGTCACTACTGGAGTGCGCCCTGTTGGCTCCTCTCTCTCCTCCTGCTCCTGCATTGCCTCCTCATCTGACTGTTGTACGGCCTACCCAACAATTGGTTGTGACATGGTCTGAGGAGTTGGTTGAGCCTCCTGCTTAGGAACCTGTAGCTCCTCCACCTGTGTTGTTGCCTGCTCACGCTCTAAGGGCTTCCCAAGAGCCCTTCCCTCCTCAAACTTGACATCGCCCATGATAATTGTCTTCTTTAGTGCTGGTATGTACACCCGGTATGCCTTGGATGTCTTACTGTAGCCCACGAAAATGACTTTTTCTATTGTAGGCTCCAACTTCTTCCAACTCTCTAAAGGCACATGGCGGTAAACCAAAATACCAAAAATACAAAAGTGAGAAACATCTAGCTTCTTACCTATGAATGCCTCCTCTAGTGTAACTCATCCAAGCACCTTATGTGGACTCTTGTTAGGTAGAAAGTTTGCAGTGTCGCATGCCTCTGCCGAGATAAATAATGGCAATCCCTAGTCATGCAACATGGCCTTGGTCGCTCCAACAATACTCCTATTCTTTCGCTCTACCAGCTTGATCTGTTGAGGGTTATAAGGTGTGGTGATCTCCCTCCTGATGCCCTCCTTGGCACACAAGTCCTTAAAGGCATTGGAGATGTACTCCCCACTGTTATCTGATCTCAGCAGTTTGACCTTCTTTCTTGTTTAGTTCTCCACCAATGCTTTGAACTCCAGGAACTTCGAGAACACCTTGTCTTTCTTCTTCATAAAGAAGATCCATGTCTTCCTCAAATGGTCATCAATGAAGGAGACCTAATATTTGTATTCCATGAGAAATGGGGAAGAGAATGGACCACATACGTAAGAATGAGCCAAGTCCAAGATGCGCTTGGCTCAGTTTTCACTATTCGAAAAGGACGTCTTACCATACTTGCCAAGTGTGCAGCCCTTGCACACATAATGCTAGTCTATGTTACACTATGGCAACCCTATGGCTATCTCCCTGAGGATTTTCAAAGCTCCATGGTGCAAATGGCCCATACGCCTATGCCATAGCTCTCCAAGGTCTCATCCCTGCTCACGACCCTCTCTACAACTCAAGGTCGTGGTTGTCTCAAACTGTAGCCTATAGCGGTTTTTCACCCTCACTACAATTTGCTTCGTTGCACCATAATTTAAGGGCTTGAGGAAGGCCTTTCCTCTGATGAAAATAACCTCATACCCCTTGTTCTCCAAGATTGAGACTAAAACAAGCTTTTTCTTCAACCATGACACATAGATGACATCTCTAAGGTAGGGAGGATTTTTGAACTCCCTCTCAAACTTGATAGTACCCATGCCCTGTGCTAGGTACCTGCCATCATTTCCCATCTCTATGTGGAACTACATGTCCTTTCCCATCAACTGGATGAAATATTCCTTGTTCCGATCATATGTCAGGATGTTCCACTATCAATGTACCATAAGTTGTTGGCTACTAAGCTTTCCATGCAAGATATGAGTGAGAACTCCTCAAATTTGGAACTGAACTTGTCCATCTATGCCGAAGCTACCACTTGGTCCTTCATGGACCCTTTCTTCCTCTAAGGACACTTGGTGGTGAAGTGTCTGAACTGATGGCACTGGAAGCATTTAATCTTGTTGAGATCTTTCTTCTCTTTCTTGCCTTTGCAGCTAGACTTAGCCCCTCCTGCACTCTTCTTGCTCTTGGCCTTGCTCCCTTTACCAACTAGAACAAAGTTCTCCTCATCCTCATGCTTAACATGAGGTCCAAATCTAGCCTGATCTAATCTCCTCCTGGACATAATCACCCCCAACCATTCCCAATCTGGAAGTTTTTCTCTGCTAATCACTGCGTCCTGGAAGTTATCCCACGATATGTAAAGCCCTAATAGTGAAAGATCCGCAATGTCTACTTCAGGTATTGTCTCCCCCACATCGGCCAACTTGTCCTTCACTTGGGTGAACCTTGTGAGATAAGAGTTTATGGGCTCAAACTTGCCCATCCGGATATTTCTGAGTTTTTCCTTTAGCACAAGTTTTCTAGCCTCACTTGAGCCCTAATATAAGTTCAAAATGTTTGTCCACATTTCTTTGGCAGTTTTCTTGTTGGAAAGATGTGATATAATGTTCTCTTTGACTCCCTAAAGAATGATCCTAGTCGCTCTAGCATCATTCTTGTTATGCCGAGCCAACTGCAAGGGATTAGATGGTGCATCTGGTGGGTTCTCCACATACTCCTTCACACCCTGCTCCTCTAGCACCACAGTAATCCTTTCCTTCCATGAGCATAAATTTATTGCTCCCTTGAAATTGTGTTATGGTCTTACACCCTGATAAGACAATTTGTTGGTCGAATTCTTCAAAATCCCTAGGGCGTTGGCTTTCACTGAAAATATGTGCTTTGTAGGTCAAATCCCTAGGTCGTACTGCTAGAAACCCTAGCGTAACCCTTCAACTGTATTGTGCCTCTCCTCTGCGCCTTAAACTTGTTCCTGAGGTCAAAACACAGGTGTTGGTCTTCACTTAGAGATGTGGCTCTGATACCATGTTAGTTTCCTTAAAACTCAGCAATCTAATCTGTGAATTATACTAAGTAAAGAGTTGAAAATACTGCATTTTAACTTTAATCCACAATTACACTGAGTTTACTAGCTAGCATGCAGTGGAAAATAAGGAACAAATGAAGACAAACACACCATAAAACTGCACACAACAAATTTTACCCAGGAAGCACCCACTAGGGAAAATCTGCAAACTTGGTGTTCTTCTTATTATGCTCAGCAAAGTCTTCAGAAAAATGATTACAAATATGAGGGGAAACTTCCATTTTCTTAGCTAACCCTCAATGCATGTGGTTTGCACACTTCTCCAACCTCAACCTCCATGCGTGCACATTGTACGAACTCGTACAAGCCTATATGGCCCTTCTACGCAGTTGAATGCGACCCCTGGCTAAAGTATGCACTGGCTGGAAATGATTTGAAGTTGAATTGGCCTCTCCTTCTGCTCTAATGCATCAATCTTAAACCCTAGGCATTGACCTGAACACCCTTATCTTTTGCTTAGCAGAACACCAAGTTGTCTAGTGCATAATGACCAAGTCTATGCCCTTTTTCCCTCTTAGAAAGCAACCTAGGCCCACTTGTCCCACGAAGGGTGGAGATTAAGTCTCCCTAGACGACTGAGGTCACTCAAATTCTTGACTATAGGGAAATTTAAATATTCCTAAGTCAAAGAGTACTAATAAAGTAAACCTATGCCTTGGTCCCACTTGAGGGTCTTGTTAGCCCTGAGGTGCTGATCCAAACAGATCCAAAACACTTTCTAAGTCTTCAAAATCTTCTTAAAAATCATTCAAAAGATCAAAACCGTCGCATAAGGAGAACCTTCAAACAGGCGGAGAAAACACTATCGGGAGGCGAAAAACACAAGAAAACAGTGAAATAAGGCTTATCAGAGGCTTACAATAACTAGGCACAACAGCCGTCAGATCTGGCCGATCAATGGTCCATATCTGATCGGCGAATCGCAATCGGCAAACAACAATAGAGCACTCACCAAATGGCCCTAGGTTATCGCGATATCGCAATCGGAGAAACACAATGGAGCGAGGCTTATACCTATATATATGTGCGATGTGATTAGCCGGACCCGATAACATTATAAATCATATTCGATATAATTTGAGTTCCGAGAAACAGTGATTTCCTTTGTATTTGCGTATTTCGTTTATCAAACAAAATACAAAGGATAAAGCGTCGATGCAATAAACCAGACCCGAAAGGGTTCCTTAAGGCTATTGTATGTCATTTCAAATCCGCCCAAGGCCATTTTTACAGGATTTTTAGTGTTTACATTTCTAAAATACAAAGGACAGGCCATTTGCGACATGCGATAGCGACTCACAAGGGGACCTGATAAGAGAATAGACCGGATTTGAGGACATTTGAAGTCCGGATGAATAGTGTTTTTGGCGTATTTTCACAGTGTGAATGCATTTCTCTATGTTAACAGAAAATGGTCGTTTCAGAGATTTCAAAGGTCGGATGCACTCATCCGTTGCAGAATACGTGGCCACCTCCCCTTAAGGCATTATGCAATGATTATTTAACGCTAGAAGAGGGATTCGAGCGATAGAAGAGGGATTTGAGCGAATAGAGGTCGGGAGACAGAAAGCCGAAAAGGGAAAAAAAACCATAGCACAGTGCAGCCAAACCAACAGAAATGGTCATGGAATGTTGCTGGCACGAGCGAGCCACCTGACAGCGTGGCAAAATTACCAGAATTTGGTTACTATGTGGTTAGAAAAAGAGACCTCTGAGCTCATGTCTGTCTAGTTATGGCACCAAGAGTTAAAAAGACAGAGGGGATAGATTAAGACATCTCGTGCCTCAAAGGGTTCGAGAGCATTGTAAAAAGCCTATAAATGGTTGAAAGTTCGAAGTATCAAAGGTTCAACTTTTGGAAACCATGGAAAACTCTATTCCTCCCAGCGTCTCATCTTCATTCCAGTAATACAAGCTTCTTTTGTTGTTACATGTTCAATCGTCATCTTCTCCTTTGTTCTAAGCTTGCACTTGAATAGGTTATTCATGTTTTCTTCTGTATCAAATGCCAGATAACTGTCATCTTATCTCTGCATTGATAAATTAGATTTGTAAGTTTCATTTACTTTCTGTAGCTAGCCTTTCATATGTGTTTATATATGTATCTGCTGGTACAGTCAAGATTCTCCATCTATTAGTTGAATCTATAAACTATTGAGCATTAGTGGTCGAAAACCTTATCGAGCTGAGGATGTTCATGCATGTCTTGAGTGAAAACAAAGTTGAAACAGTCATCTGACTTGATCCAAACCCCAATCCATTCCAATATTTCATAGAACGATATTGAACATTTATATGTTTCCAGGCATCTCCAAGCAACAACCTAGGAGAGCTTCCTGGAGTGCTAACAGGTCCCTCTGTGAAATTTAGTGCAGCTACTAAATTTAGTTGAACCCTTCCTCTTCCAACTCCATTTAACAATCTCACCATGTTAATGGTATTTTTTTCATAGATTTATGCATGTTTGCCTGCCTCTTTGCTTGTCTACATTTTTATTCTTTTTTTTTGTTAATTTGCCATGATTTTCATGCCCTATGTTGTGGGGGAGCGCCCCCCCCTCGATCCCGCTCCCAATCCGCGCTCTGGGCGGGAGTGACTCGGGAGCGGGTCGGGAGCGTGCTCCCTAAAAATTCGCTCACTAAAAAAAATCGCTCCCTGCCTTTTCGGAGAGAGATTTCAGGAGCGTTTTGCCTTTTTT
Organism: Pinus taeda; assembly: GCA_000404065.3. Taxonomy (NCBI): domain Eukaryota; kingdom Viridiplantae; phylum Streptophyta; class Pinopsida; order Pinales; family Pinaceae; genus Pinus; species Pinus taeda. The sequence goes on from APFE031327829.1 coordinate 216,004, forward strand.
GCAATTTTTTTTTGTAGTAATGTTTGAAATGCAATTTTTTTTTTTAAGAAACAAATAATTTTTGAGTGGGGCAGCTTAATGATCAAGTCTAGGCCCTAGTATTGATATGCTATTCATGGATGTTAAATTCTTAAAGTAAAAGTGACATTCTCCTTAATATTCATTTTCATCCTTTTACTTAAATTTTTAACATTACCATGAAATGACTCAAGATGTTTGAGAGTGGTTCCAGCCTCATTAGATTTCATATGGAGAAAGTAGAATTTTAGATTTCATTCAAAATCTAGTAGACTTATCAGTTTTTCAAGATTTCAGGATTGGGGGATTGCAATGTTTCCATTGAATTTTGTCATGTATTAGGGTATGGAACTCGTTTTTAATCAAGAGCACCAATCCCTTTATGTACCTTGATGTTAGTGACATTGGTTGTTGAACTCCTCTATCATGACCCTCCTAAAAATGTACACATCATTCAAACAAAATCTTGACTTGACATGTTATGCTTGTTCTATCTTATGTTAATGCTTAGAGGGTGATATTAATGACAAAGATCCCTATATAGATACAGAGGTAATGACAAAGATACCTCTGGATATTAATGCTTAGAGGGTGATATTAATGACAAAGATCCTGATTTTCCAACAAGACTAAAAAATTAGACATTTCTCGTGGTGGCAAGAGGCCCAAGCATAAGAAATAGATAATAGATTTACTTCTCTTTTCTAGTTTCTAGTAGCTTTTATAACTATTGTCTCTTTCATATTTATTATGATATTTTTTTAAACAATATATGACAATTTAAGTTTGAAGTTGGCAATTATAACTCATTAGTAATGAATTATGAATATGATGCTTCATGAAAGTTGAAAGTTGTTTCATTTCATTTTATAACATTTCATTTCATGTTAGATATTATTTGTTGTAATGGTTACACTTAGCTTACAAGTACAACTTTGGTGATCAATGATGATAAATGTTATATATTGAATTTTGAAAGCTTGAAACTTTAAGATTGATGAATCAGTATGTTGTATGTTACTATGTTACTAACTTGTGGACGTGGTTGATGAAGATTATAACCTCTAGATGATTGTTGTTGTATGGTTCAATCTATGTTTTTTTATGTTTTTTGTTGACATATATGTATCAAAATATAAAAATATATATATATTATATAAAAAAGGCTACGGGATTCGCTCCCAAACCGGGAGCTTCTGAAAATGTCGCTCCCGCTCCCGTTTCCGCTCCCGCTCCTGCCTTTTGCTCCCACTCCCAAGTAACATTGCGCTAAACACTTAGCAGATTCGGAAAGTGGACTTGAAATTTTATGCACGGGAGTGTTGAGTCTTATTGGGTCCGGCACATATTATCGCATCGCTACAAGGTTAAGGTCTAGACCTGAACCTTTGCAATTTGTGATTGCCGACGTATATCACATCGACACTTCAAGAGCGGGAGTTATAGAGTGTTAAGCGACCCATTGCAATCGCTGATAACGATTAGCGATATCGCATCAGACCTCTGCCAAGAGCAACCCCCGATTGTGATACATATATATGCGGACCCGCTGCAACATTGTGCTATGGGTTAATAATGTATCACATCCGCCCATCACAATGATACACAAAGGGCTATCCTCCTACAAGCGCCAATTGCGATTACACTGCGGACCCGATACAGTATAGATGTGGGTGTAATAATTCTTGAAGTCCGCCCTGTAACGTTTTTGCCTGTTTTTTCTCATATTTCCTGTGTATTTGAATATTTGCCTTGCGCGGGGTTTGGAGGCAAAAATACATTAAGGAATGCCCCCGAAAGTTTAGGAGGCTGAACTAAAGCCGATTGCAATTGCGATTGGGATGTGGCATGTCCGTTAAACAATGTTGTCTCTGTGTATGCCTGTTATCATTGAAACAACGGGGCTCTGTTACAGTTTTAACACACAACGACCGAAAAGCTAGGAAGCTGAATGGAAAGCCAGCGCAGAGGAAACCAAAAAGAAAAATCAATTGAGAAGAGGGAAGCCAAAGGACAAGCCAACGCAAAGGAAGCTGAAGCAAGCATGGAAGAAGCCGAAGAGGCAGTGGAAAGCAAAAACGAATAGTCAAAGGCATCACGAATACATAAAAACAGAAAAAACAAGGAGAGATGTGTCATTGGTGTGTATAATCAGAGTGAGAGGCAGTAGAAGCAGGAGAACAGGAGTGAAGCAGAAGCTCAGCAGGTTTGGGAGCAGATAACTACATTAGAACTATTTATACCAGGTTTGGGTTGAAGCCCGTGAGGTTGGAGCCTCAGAACCGAAAGGACTAGAATCCTTGGGAGTTGGTTGTTAAATTTGGACAACTAGGTCCAAACTCCATGTTCTGATAGTCAGATTAAGAGGCTAATATTTTTATTGGATTCCTCTTTCAGAGAGGTGTAAAATCCATATAAAAATAGTCTTAATCCGATGAGCAGAACTTATATTTTGAATTTATTATTCTTAATAAATTATATGTGCAAGGTCAGCCAGTTTTTAATGTAGGCTCACATGCCCAACAGATGTGTCACACACCCTCATTGATGTATATATATACAGGAAAAGTTGGAGAGAATAAACACACAATTCAACTCACATCTTCCTCTCTCATCTTAGAGAATACAAGCTACCTGGAGGACGAATTCAGCCACACGTGGGAAGGACGAAGAGGACAGACTCTACGGATTTTCTGCTGCTAGGGTTTCTGCTGCTAGGGTTTTGCAGAAAGTTTGACCAGCGTTGACTTTGGTCAACCCTTGGTCCGATCAAGCTGAAAATTGGTGGGAAGTTCGATTTTTGAAGGCCGTACTACCTGGCACAAAAATCAAGGTCAAAGAGTTGACCATTTTGCTGCTGCGTTGACTTTTAGCTTGCTGCTCCTGCGTTGACTTTTTCAGGACAGCGTTGACTTTTGCAAGGTTGACTTGGGTTGACTCATCTACTGGTTGGAGGGTTGTTGTGACACATCTGGGCTGGCTAACCAAAGGAGACTTTGCTGGTTGAAGCATCCTGTTGACCGCCGAAACGAACACACACATTTTTCCTGTTTCTGATTTGTCTTCTGTAAGATCTACTTATATGTTCTATCTGCATTTT
>APFE031327829.1:219141-245850 GCA_000404065.3 Pinus taeda
TAACACTCCGGGATTCACTCCCAAACCAGGAGCTTTTGAAAATGTCGCTCCCGCTCCCCGCTTTCGCTCTCGCTCCCAAGTAACATTGTTCATGCCCATAAAACAATGTAAGGTTTTTTTTTAAATGGGACAGCAAGATTGATTTTATTTTTTCATTCACCCTACTATTGTCATTTTTCATTGCTAATAATCTAATCTAAAGGTCTACTTTTTTAAACCAATAGGTGTTATTTTTTTATAGTGGCGGTTTAATGCCATTTTCTTGTGTTTTTGTTGCTTTAGGTCTGAATTTTGAAGTTGTTCCATAATAAATAAGCCAAAGGCTTTGGACCCATTTTGGTAGTATTGGGAACCTAAAAATGGGACAAATCGGAAATGATTGAATTGCAAATTGTGTGGGAAGCATATGATGGAAGGACTAGAAGGTTGAATGTGAAAATTCCTTGAAATGCAGCAACTTGAATTAATTCTTCTAACCGATTAACAGTTTATTAATTTTCTGATTAATACTGAATTAATCACACTGCAATTTCACAAATAAAATATTGCGGAAGCAAAAATAGGACCTGAGAAATGCTAGCGCACACACATAAAAATGACACAATTCTTTTTGGACAAATGTCCCTAGAAAAACCAAATGTGGGAAAACCGGTGCAGTAGTTGAGTATTTTTATTATTATGCAGCAGTGAGAAATTTTGAGTACAACTGGATGCCCAAAACTGGCAATGCTCTACAAGAGAAACTGGCCACAAAAATTAGTGAGACAAATTTTGTCTCACCCAGCACCGATCCAGCTCCAAATCTAGCACAAATGGGCTCCATGAAACCGCTATGTCAACCTCTGTCTCACACATGTGCAGGATCTTCTACATTGTAACCTAGAAACTACAACTAATCAAGTCGCCTGCCCAACTCAACCTCTGAGAATGACTCGTTGGCCCCTTCCGAGAATTCTCCCGGCCTCCAGCAATTGAATCGTCCTTTTGTCTGGCCAAATCGAACTTTGCCTCTAAAGGATCTGCGCAGTGTAATGGCCCACCTACAATTACAAATAAAATGTGAATATTAGCATACATACGGGGCATCCATATGATAGCTACATATGCATGGGCCCTCATGTATTGCACTAGTATACATACTAGCTAATACCGGGAAATGTCTAAGTCTAGGTTAATGAATTGATTATCGAAGTAAATTCCTAACTCACCAAAATATAATGAATATATCAAGTAGGGTGTTTGAAAGGTATGCCACCATTAACCTAAACATAGACATTTCTCGGTATTAGCCAGAATGTATACTAGTGCAATACGTGCAGGCCCATGCATATGTAGCTATCATATGGATGCCTCGTATGTATGCTAATATTCGCATTTTATTTGTAATTGTAGGTGGGCCATTACACGCAGGCCCTATGTAGCCCCACTAAGGAAACTCAGCCCTCCTATAGCTGACTCTCTAGAACTGGAAGACTTCCTCCGGACTCACTGTCACTGCCCGTCTCTGTCTCTACGTCCCCTCTCAAGCTCTAACTCTTCTAGCAGAATGCTACTCTCTAGAAAATCAAACTGTCCAAGGAAACTCACTCACCAAGAATGTTTCTCCAGCTACCCATCAACCTCTTCTTATAATCTCCAGTTGGGACTCCAAAGGCCATGATTAAAACTTAACAGATGCTTGAGATCATCTCCAGGTCGACCCATGTGAGTTTGTAGAGAATTCTCACTTTTCTCAATTAATTCTTATTAATTAACCATTTTTCCTAAGTTAGACTTAGGAATTTTTTTAATATGGTCAATTAATTTAATTAAGCCATCTCTAAGTGGAATTTCCAGAAATAATTTATGGGTTTTGCAGAACTTGTGTTTTAGCCTCTCCACAAAGTTTCGAGACTAGAACACCATCCGATGCTAAAAAAGCAAACACTCCTTAGCAAGGAAGGTGTTCTCTCCAACTAGTGTTGCACAACTTTCACAACAGCCTGTCTCTATAAAATCCTCCAACCATGTTGTTGATATCTAACAACTGTAGCTCCCTGCCACTGTCCACCAACCATTATGCTAACTTTGATTCATTTGCCACTAATTGTAGCTAAACAAACCTGTTGAATTTGCGCTACTGCTGACGCTGCACTATACATCATGTACTGCTACCAACTCTACATTTGCATTGCAACCCACTCTCAACTGTTGTTGCTGCTACTGCAACTAATACAACTAAGAAGCATCTAAAATACTAAATCAACTGTGTCTTTGTGTTCCAGCTGTCTCCTAAGCATCTGACTACTACTAGCCTCTACACTGTCTACTAAGAAATTTGTGTTGTTGTTGACTCTGCACTGAGCCTCTTGCTTAGCTATCAACACTACTCTGTACTCCTCGGCACTTGAATGCAACTAGTCTGCAACTGTCACTCTAGAATCTGACAGCATCAACAGACATTGATCCTCCTGCTACTGAATACTGTGGGCCCCTGTAGCAAGATAATTATCCATGAGGAAACACCATCTAATGCTCACCTCAGTGGACCTTGCCCAAATCTTGTGCAACTATGGGACTAAAGCTCCACATCGCCCCACCTTACTCCTGGAGGTATACTTGCAAACATGGCGAAATCTTCCTCTAGCCAGGAGGATAACTTTTCTATCTCTGTGAATGCTATTGCCTAATCCTGCTTCTCTTGCTTGTCCTTCTTCCTTTGAGGACACTAAGTACTGTAGTGGCCAAACTCGCCACCCCTGAAGCACTTGACCTGCGAACCTTGTCCCAGACTAGGACCCTTTCATGCAAGGGCCACATTATCTTCCCTTCTTCAGACCTTTCGATCCCTTGATGTTGTTGCCACTGATGGAGGTCCTCATCAATGCTCGCCTCATCTCCTCCTATTGCAGGGTTGACCACATCCTGTCCCACATTGGTAATGTATCTCGTCCCAAAATACCTTGGACGAAGATTCCCCAATCCACAGAGACACTGTTTAGGGCCAAACGCACAAGTTCTATATCTTGAGGTGCTTCTCCTATGCCAGCAAGTTGATCCTAGATATCATGAATTCTGGTGAGAAATGGATCAATGCCTTCACCCTTTTGCATCCTCATGGTCCGCAGCTTCTCCTTCAGAAACATCTTTTGGTGCTCAGAAGGATTCTGATATAGCCCTACAGGAACATACCACATTTCTTTGGTAGTGTTCTTGCCAGATATATGTGAGACTATATGGTCCCGAAATCCATCGAGAATCGAATTTTTTCAGGACCTAGCGCACGAGCTCCTGCTGCTGCAGCCACCTGCAACTGTCTGCTGCCCGCGAGCCCGCCTGTTCTCCCCTGGAACGCTACGCTGCTACCCAGATGGCCCCTCTAGAGGCTCCACCGGAGGAGACAGCGCAACAACAAGCATTTTCTGCTCTTATAAACTCCTTACCACCCCAACGAGCTCGTCCTGCTATCTCCAAATTCGTTAAAAAAATCGACGGGTTACAGGAAGTTTCTCTTCCCCCTACCTTTCCTAGAATGGCTGCTCTTGCTTTGGCGGAAAAGGGACTGATAGGGCAATTTACAGGTCTTTGGCCCTCACCAAAAACTATTCAGAGGTGGGTGGAAAGGCACTGGGCAGACAAAATTCAAGGGAAAATTTCTATTAGATTCTGCGGGAAGGGATACTTCACTTTCCACTTTGAGACAAAGGAAGACAAGGATTTGATATTTCGCAATGGCCCTTACTTCATGGATTCCAGAGGTTTGTACTTAAACAAATGGACGTCGAACTTCGATCCGGAACTAGATATCCCTAATGCGGTTCCTATTTGGGTTTGTCTCCCTCATCTCCCATTGCATTGCTGGGGAGATGAATCAGTGTGCGCCATTGGAAATACGGTCGGCAAATACATTGATCGAAGCGAGCCAAGAGATAATATGCAAGCATGTGCCCATATCTGTGTCAAAGTTGATCTGGGTAAAGGTCTTCCAGAAGCCATCAAGCTCAAAGTTGACAAATGGTCGCACATACAGCAACTCGACTACGAACAGATCCCCTTCAAATGTAAGGTATGTCACGAGTATGGTCATTTTGCTAACCACTGCACTAAGCTCTCTAATGTTGATAATAATACTCAAGAAGAACAATGGGAAGTGGTAAAAAAGAAAAAAACAGCACCTGGTCTCAAACTACCGAATGAAGCTGGACCTTCCACTCATCCCCCTCCCTCCTCCCATAACCCTTCAACCCCGCCCTCATCCCCTCTTCCTTCTTCTCCTCATTTGCCTCAATCCTCTGGAATGTTGAAATCTCTTCCATCTCCTCCCTCCTCCAATCCCTTCCACGTCCTCTCCCTCCCCGAAGATGATTCTATTCCTTTGAATCTTCCTGAACCCCCCTCTTCCCCCCATTCCATGACCATTCCCTCCCACCTATTATCAAATCCCCTCCCTCCTAGAATTACTCGCAGCAACTCCAAGGATCAGGGATCCTCTCTAGATGGTCAAAAGAAGCCGGGAAGAAAGACTTCCAAACAGCATAGGGATGAGAATGCACAAAAAGATATAGCTCTAGGACTACAGAATCCTATAGAATCTTACATTCAGGGCGCAAAAGATCAAGAAACAGCAAGCAAAGACAAGGGAGGCAGAGCACCTCCTCGAATCACAAGTTTGAAATGATCAAAATCCTTTCATGGAACAGCAGGGGACTCGGGCACCCCTCCAAAATCAATGCCCTAAAAGATCTTATAACTCAGGAGAAACCATCCATTATCTTAATACAGGAAACAAAACAAAGAGAGTCAGAAATCAACAAGATTATTGATCGTCATAAGTGTTATAAAGGAAGTATTTGTGAAGCCAGAGGGGCCTCTGGCAGAATTACTACCATCTGGAATCAGGAAGAATGGAACCACACTAGTTGGTTCGAAACGCGTCGACAAAGGTCTTTCTATATGTGATTTACGCCGAAGCTCTTCTTATAACTTTGATGGATCACAGAAGCCTCAATTCTACAAGAATGGAATAGCGAAGCTGAACTAATAGAACAGCATTGGATAAAGACAGTGTTGAGGAACAACATGAGAAAACAACAGATTGTCATTTTTAATGTTTATGCCCCTAACCACTACAAGGACAAAGAAGTTTGTTGGGACTCTCTCAGCAAAAACATAATGGAAGAAGATAACAGTAACATCATCTTAGGAGGCGACTCCAACTTAATCTTACATGCCAATGAAAAGCGTGGGGGAAGCTTTATGCCAGATCCATTCAGAAATCAGCCGGAAAACATAATGCAAAACGGTGACCTGATAGATATCATTACAAAAAATCGAAAATATACATGGAGTAATCGTACACTGGGTAGTAGCAATATAATGGGGAGACTAGACCGGTTCTTGGTCAATATCTCCTTTCTCTCTTCATTTTCAGTTGTCAACTCTTCCATTTTGCCCTTTGCAGTTTCAGATCACTACCCAATTATATTAGCCATGGATATGCAATCCCCTTCGGCCTCTTCCATTCAAATATAATCACATATGGAGCGATTACCAAGCAGCCAAAAATATCATCCAGCAAACCTGGGGTCAACATATTGAAGGATCTCCAGGCTTTATATGGGAGAACAAGTTAAGAAATGTGCAAAAAGAGCTCAAAAATTGGGCCAAAACTCAATACAATGAACCTGAGGAAAAAAACGTGAGTTGAAATCCAAAATCGAAGACCTCCAATGCGTAATAGAACAACAGGAGTATTGCCAGAATGAAAAGGCACAAGAAGAAAAACTATACAATCAATTGTGCAGAATCAAAAGAGAGGAGGAAGAAAAGTGGCGCATTAAGTCTAGGCAAATCTGGTTGGAAAGCGGGAATAAGAATACCTCCTTTTTCACAAACAAGCCACTGCACGGCAAATCAAAAATAACATAACAGTCATCGTAGACAGTGCAGGGACTCAACATATCGAACAATCAGATATCAAAGGGGCTGCCACAGACCATTTTAAGGAGCTCTTAACTGAAACAGGGGAGGAAGAACTCTATGATGACCTCTTGCAGCACTTGCCAACCAAGGTCACAGCAAATTTAAACAAAAATTTGATAGAAGAGATAAAAGAGAAAGAAATACTGGAAGCAATTTGGAGCCTTCAGCCTAACAAGGCACCTGGACCGGATGGATTCCCAATTTGCTTTTATAGAGAATACTGGGAGTTGATAAAAAAGGATCTCATCAAATATTTCAAGTGGATACAAAGAAAAGGCAAAATAGGAGGTTATACAAACTCTACTCATCTGGCCCTCATTCCAAAGAACCGTCCTTCCAACTTCTCCTGCTTCAGGCCAATATCATTATGCAACTCTTCCTACAAAATCTTCACTAAAATCCTAGCCTCTCGTCTCAAACCCCTCCTACTAATGCTAATTTCTGAAAACCAAGGAGGCTTTATGGCTAATAGACAAATCTCAGACTCTATTCTCTTGGTTCAGGAAGCCATACATTCAAGCCATTCAAGGAACGAAAAAGACTTTATTTTGAAATTAGACTTGGCCAATGCCTTTGACAGGGTAAGGCATTCGTTCCTCTTTGCGGTTCTTCAAAAAATGGGTTTCTCTCCTCTCCTTCTTAACATCATAAGAGCTTGTATCTCTGGCCCATGGATCGCTCCCCTTATCAACGGTAGACCTAGACCTTCCTTCCAATCCTCAAGAGGATTAAGACAAGGCTGCCCCTTATCTCCATATCTTTTTATCCTAATGGCAGAATCATTTAGCTGTGCGCTTAACCATAAGAGGCAGGCAGGCCTCATCACTGGCATTAAATTTGAAGATGGCATAAAAAATACAAATCATTCTAAATTTGCTGACGATACTCTATTGTTGGGGGGGCGACCACCATTATAACACGAAGATTTAAATCCTTGCTAGATAAATTCATGAGATACTCAGGGGATCAAATTAACCATCTCAAAAGCTGCATTTATGGATGGAATGCTTTAGCTCAAACGATCCACAGTATTGCTAACATTTTTGGTGTCTCTTGTAAGTTAAACTGGGATTGCTTCAGTTACTTGGGAATGTCGGTGAGTATAGGGAATGCAAGGGCAGATGTCTGGGATTTAAGCTTAGACAAAATGAAAAGAAAAGTTCAGAAATGGGGAACTTCTTGGCTCAATCCAGTTGGGCGATTGGTGCTTCTCAAATCGGGCCTCTCCTCTCTTCCCCTCTATCAATTTTCCCTGGCTCAAGCTCCAGCATCCTTCCATCGTAAAATGGACAGCGTTCTCAGATTCTTTCTCTAGCAGGGAGGGAAGAACAAGAAGAAAAAATTCAACCTAGTGAGATGGAAACATGTTATCCAAAACCAAGAGAAAGGAGGCCTTGGCATAAGATCCCCATCACTCATGAATTTAGCCTTTGGTGGGAAGATGATATGGAGACTTATGGAAAATCAAACAGCCTGGTGGAAAAAAGTCTTGGAGGCAAAATACCTCAATCAGCCAAGGCTGCATCTACTTACAACTGAGATCCCCAACAGAAATTGTACAAAGATCTGGAAGCTTTGTAAAAAAGTCATTACATTCATGACGCAAAATGTTTCCAAAGTGCCAAAGGGAGGTGCAACTGTCAACATCAATTCTGATAAAATCATGGGAAACCCACCCATCAACAGTCTCCCAGGTATGGATCCCATAATCTTCTATCTCCAAAGTAAAGGTATATGTAATTTAGGCCTAATCTCTCAATGGGATGCATCAACCCATGTTTGGATGCGATGGAAATTTCCTCCCATCCCCCATCATCTCAAAGGCAGTTTTGACATTTTTTGCAATCATCTGCATAGTATTGCACCCACCTTCAAAAACGACAAGGATGAGTTCAGATGGGACCCTACAGGAACCAATTACTCAAAGCAGGCTATGATTACTTAAGCAGCAAGGAACACCCAGCGCGAGCATGGATACACTGGAAGATTTTAAAGAAAGCAGAAGCAATTCCAAAGATTAAATTCTTCATGTGGACTCTCCTGAAAGGAAAATTCTCACTGCAGAGAATCTCAAAAAAAGAGGCATTGCTGGACCCTCCAGATGCCCTAACTGTAAATTAGCAAAGGAGTCCATACAACATCTTTTTATCTCCTGTCCCTTTGCAGTCTCATGCTGGAACAGCATCAACCCTTCCGTGCCTTCCATCTGGAATTCTCAGCACTCCATTGATGAAGCTCTAAATAATTGGAAGAGGAACTACCCTTGGCAATCCATAAAGCATAATCCAGCTAAAAGAGTATGGGACACCCTCCCATTTGCTCTTTTATGGCAGATTTGGATTGCTCAGAATAGCATGATATTTAGAGACAAAGAGACATCGATCAGGCACCTTTCCATCAAGGCAAAAAGTCTGGCGACCGAAACCATAGCTTCCAAGATAACCAAAAAAAAAGATATCACCAGTCTCTAGACAGAGGAAAGAGATTTCATACGAAATCTACTTGATAAGATCAGTATTCCTTCAACAGTGAAAATCAACAGTAACCGGGGCAAAGAAAACAGTCTCAGTTGGAAAATTCGCTTAAAACAGGACGATTTCAGCAACTGGCTCCACAAAAGAAACTCTCATTCTTTATTTTTCGACGGAGCATCTAAATCAAACCCAGGAACAACGGGAGCAAGGGGCATCATTTATAATCCCTCAGGTGAACCCTTATCCTCCTATGAATGGGGATTGGGAATCCTTTCTAACAACAAAGCCGAAGCTCTGGGTCTCTACCAAGGCATTCTTCAATTACAGGCCCAAGGGATTCAAAAAGCCTCATATTTGGTGATTCCGCCATTATAATTAGCTTAATGAACAGCAGTCGGCAAGCTTCCAATCTTTATTTGCAACAAACCATCAATCGATGTAAAATCATGACATCCCATGACCAGGAGTACCACTTCTATCACGTCATCTGTTCCAATAATCAAGAAGCCGACAAAAGGGCTAGTCAAGCTTGCTCACGGACTAAAGGAAGCATCCTATGCAACAATGAGATCCAACATCAATTCATCCCATGATATCTATGATTGTCTCAAATTGTTTTTCTTCAACGAACCGCGCTATTGTAAAAAAAGACTTTGATCAAATCCACAACAAATCTAATGTATACTGTCGCAAATCGTCGATAATCCATTCGTATCACACCGCAGGATATGCTGATCCTCTAAATCTAATCTTTGTCTGCAAGATCCATGATTGCCCATGCCTCTTCCATGTGATCCGGTACTCCTCAAGCCTCTACTCGCCTATTATTTATCTCAGGAAACCTCCCCTTCATATGCAAGCCCCCCATTTCCAAGTTCTTTGCTATCTTCGCTTCCTCTGCAGTGACTATCAGTTGGCTATCGATCTCTATTATTGGTCTCGCCTCTTTCTTCAGGCCCCCTAATGCTCGACCCTTCCTCATCGCTTTAATAAGGTCCGCCTTTTTGTCTCACTGTACCCCTGTTTTGGTCATTAGCGATTCCTATTGCCCGGTTGCAGCTTCTAAATCCAAGTCTGATATCTCCTACAGACCTATGCCCAGTTTTGTCGCAACAGTTGGTGAGAGTCCTCTTTCAGCGCCACTCCAGACCAGCTCTGAAGTTTTTTTGATGGATCGAAGTGAGGATTGCCTGCATTGTCGTGATCTTCAAGCTGAACTTGAACAAGTCAGAACGCATCAGCGCCTTCTGGACGAAAAAACCGATGCTGCTACAAGGATTATCACAGCCAAATATGAGGCCGATCTCAACCTCTTCCTGCACCGCATCTCTTCTCTGCAGGAGCAATTCAGCGCTCTTTCAAACACCTGTGCGCACATTCAGGAGTCTGTTGAGATTCTCAAGTTTATGATGGACAAGCTCAACGGCCCAAGCACCAGTTCCTCTAGTGCAAAAGTTGCAGAAGCTGAGAGCCACCCAGAGGATTCCAATGCTCGGCAGATCAGCGACATAAGTATAGACTAGATGTATTGTAAAGTCAGCTTTCTTTTGTCCCAATTTATCAGAATCTATACTTGTACTAGAATCTTTCAATCGGATTATAAAAGCATTTCAGTGAAATGTCACAATGTAATTCAGCTGCAAGCTCATACTGTGAGCTCTTCCAATGTAACACCGGAGCTTAGTCTCCCCCTCCTTTTTTGAATATATCTAGCAACCGACTTTGTAAAAAAAAAAAACCATCGAGAATCATTTGCTTCGGCTTGGCCATTTCCTTTCTAAAGTTCGCTAGATGTTATCGATCAGAAGGTTCTGCGACAACGATGTCTGCATAAGTTTTCAGTCCATGCTCATTAAGGAGAAAGGACATTCTGGCCTTCCAAATGACAGTTCGAGGCACCGTGCAATTTGTCTTGATTTATGAGCCCGATTGTGGTCATCTCTATAAAAACTCTACCTAAAGCTGAAATCTCCCTATTTCTCCTGCTCGACCGCTAGCTCTATGATTCACACTCCCTTCTAGAATGAGAAAATTTGTTTGCTGCTACTATCAGCTACAACTGGAAATTTGGATTTCTAAAGCTAGAAACCCTCTGAGAGAAATTCCCTTTGTGTGTGCACTTTCCCTTCCACTCAGTGTTGATTCTGCTCTAGCAATTGCTGCAAAACCCTTCTGCACCTAGAAAAGAAATCTGCTCAACAAAAAATACTGATATGCTTCACCGAAATTACTTCCCAGCTTCACTACCTGCCTGCTAGAACTACTACTGGGGTCTGCGAATTTTTTCCTACCACCTGAACTAAAAAAATCAAACCCTTTGCCCAACAATTCGAACTGCCTTGCTGGCCTCAATCCAAATATGGAAATCGAACTCTGAATCTAGATGTTTTCTTCCTTCCGCCTCTGAGCTTCTTGTTTGATAAAAAATGCTCTAATACCATGTGAAAATTCCTTGACATGCAAGAACTGGAATTAATTCTTCTAACTGATTAACAATTTATTAATTTTCTGATTAATACAGAATTAATCACATTGCAATTTCACATATAAAATATTGCGGAAGCAAAAATAGGAACTCAGAATTGCTAGTGCACACATAAAAATGACAATTATTTTTGGACAAATGTCACCGGAAAAACCCAATGTGAGAAAATCGGTGCAGCAGCTGAGAGTTTTTATTATTATGCAGCAGTGAGAAATTCTTAGTATAACTGGCTACCCAAAAATGGAAAATCCTCTACAAGAGAAACTGGCCACAAAAATTAGTGAGACAAATTTTGTCTCACCCGACACTGATCCAGCTCCAAAACTGGCACAAATTGGCTCCATGAAACCTTTGCGTCACACCTTTGCAGGGTCTTGTATGCTCTGCGTGAAAACTAAAATTGATCAAGTTGTTTGCCCAACTCAATCTCTAAGAATGACTCGTTGGCCCCTTCTGGAAATTCTCCTTACCTCCGACAACTAAATCGAGCCTCTGTCTGGCCAAATCGAACTTTGCCTCTAAAGCTTCTACACATGCCCACTGAGGAAACTCAACCCTCCTGTAGCTGACTCTCCAAAATGTAATGAACAAGGTTCGTATACTCTAAAGAATGCCTAAGTATATAAGCAGACCCACAAACTAGAGTCTGAGCAGACCCTCACCCTCATTTAGAGTTTAAGCACAACCTCCCATCATGTTAGTGTTAAAAAAAATGGGGAGAAGGATGAAGTAGATAGGGCTATCAGGAAGCGTCTTTTCTGGAGTAACTTACCTCCCAACATCATCAAAAACAAACCATTTTTGCGACCTATGTATGATTCCATTGATGTTGTTAGCGTAGGGTATAAAAGCACTACATATGAGGAATTGTGAGGGCTAGTTCTTCAAGCAGAAAAGGACATCAACTCTAGCTTGGCAGAGTTGAAGGGTTATGGGAGGTCTCTCAATGGACAGTGTTGTTTGATGGCTAGACAAATACGAAGGGCGGCACCCTTCGAAGTTTCTTGACACATCCCCCTAGAGGAAACATGTTTATCAAATTAGTGGATGCATTGGCACACGTAAAAGATGCAACATCACTATTTGAGTTGATGGATGGATGCCCCCAATAGATCGGCATAATGTGATGCAAATCATAAAAGATAATACAAATAATTATGTGGATGTTGGTAAGATGCTTAAGGAGAGGCACCACTAATAGTTTTTAACTTCTTTCATTGCACATCGTATTAATTTGATGCTTGAGGATATGGGGAAATTTTACTTCACAAGCAGGTAGGTAATTGATCCGGCAAGGAGCATCCCCAAGTTCGTATATAACCATGCCTTCATTATTAGCCTCATGAGGAGATGCACACGAAATAGGGAGTTGTGACATACTATAATCATAGGTTTTTCCACCCACTTCATTACACTTCAGTCTCTGATTCGATGTCAATTTAGTTGAAAAGCAAAAGTTTGTTTGTGACGAGTGTTGTGATTGTACATTGAGTAGGATAGAGGACAGGAGAGCCATTGCCAGATTGTTGTACACTAACTCCTTCTAGGAAGAAGTGGAAATGTGTACTCAAGTAGTTAACCTTTGGTAAAAGTTTTGAGATTGGTTGATAGTGATATGTCTATCTTGCCACGCCAAGAAAGAGTAAAAAGAAAAGCAAAAAATGCAAGTCGGAAATTTCCTCAATGCTTATTTTGTCAAGCAAAAGTGAGTTGAATTGTATTCCCTTGCATTATTGGCATTTCCCAATTCACAAGGAAAATTCAGAGAGGTGATGTTGGCACATTTAGCTAAAGAAAGCACCAAACACACGATCAACTGAGGAATTGAGGGGTCAAGCCAGCAGAGTTGACAAGTTGAATGTTTGGAAACCATGCCAAAGGGATCAGCTAATTATCAACTTAGGACAATGATATATCAAAGAGAGTTTCTTCTTAGCAAGTTGTCATGTTCCAACAAATATTCATTGAAGAGGAAACATCATTTTAGGGTCTAGGGATAGGAAAGGGTGGTTGTGGGTTTAAAATTTAATTAAAATTGAATTTTTCATCAATAAACTATATACAACCTTTAGGTGACCAGTTCAGTGTGGAACCAGTACCAAAAAGCTAACTCTTTTCAAGTAATCCCAAAAGCTAACAAAAGATTATCAACTTGCATGCTTCAAGAGAACTCTTATTCATAATCAAGCCAACAAGAAAATGAAAGCAATGATCACTCTAAATCACTGCTTTCCTCATCTTATTACCCTGACGATAGGTGAGGTGTTCACTCAAAACACTTAGGATGAAAATCATTCATGCATTGTGAAACTGAAAAAAAAACTACGATATGTCCCGCTGAGAAAGCCTCCACAGTCCATACTAAGATATTATAGAAGTTGACATTAATGGATGTGATATGTAGGAAATTTGGACACATCTACCAATGGATATGATATAGAGCCCTTTATGAAATAATAAACATCATATCCAAGAACTATGAGAGACTAGCCAACTTTTCTATCTATTTGAACTCAAATTTCAAAATAAGTGTCCATGCTATTGAAATTCTAAAGCTAGTAGATTAGAATGCAATTTTCTACCAGGTAATTACAGCTTAATGGATTTCAACCAGTATTTTATGCCATTGCTGTCATTGAATAATTATACTTCAGAAAATCTCAACAGTAAATGCAGTGGAAACAGTAAAGATCACAAAAAAACATCCATGCACAAAAGAGATAATATTTTTACCCCGAGAAACCCAACCTTGGGAGAAAACCCGATAACTTTTCTTATAGGAGAAATTATCCTTCAAGCAAGGTTTGCAAATCAGCAATTTGTCTAGAAATCTGTGCCAATAATCCAAGTCAAATACCATTCAAAACATCATCAAGTCAACGATGGTAAAACAAGCCAAAATACACAGAAGTCAACGTCGGTCAACAATCACCCTATGGTTAAACTTTGGCCTTGCGGTCTGCAGTCAAACCTGTGATCAGCTTGTGCTCAAATTCATTCAACACCCTACGATCAAATCAAGTCAATCTCTTAAGTCAAATCCAGTCAAAAATATAGTCAACTCGACCTTCTTCTTCTCACACATAGGATTCCAAGAGAGATAAAATGATGATGAGGAGAGAGAGAAAACTTGCTCTTGATTGGTCATCATATGAGATGTCACATCATCTATTTATACAAGTCAAATGAGGTGTGATAACCCATGGGACACATCCCTTCATTACCTGGTCGACTTGACTTTCCTGTGCTGACTTGATTTAATAAAAAAATTAAATTAAATAATTCTTTTAGGCCAACTTGAAGCCCTTTTAGCCATGTGGGAATACCTCCCGATGCTACACAAAAACTAAACACTAACTCTTAGCAAGGGAGGTATTCTCCTTAGCTAAAAACAGATTTCCCCTTAGCTTAAATTTCTCCTCCACAAGAAAAGTTCAAGAGCTTGCTATGTTGTAGTGTCTCCATATTCTCCTTGGCTAAAAACAGATTTTCCCTTAGCTTAAATTTCTCCTCCACAAGAAAAGTTCATGAGCTTGGTATGTTGATGTGGTGTCTCCTCACATGCACATCTATATATATAGATCTCTCCATCTTGGAGCAGACAATGTGACTATCCTGGGCCATTTAGCCCTATCCATTTAGGAGAAGGTATGCCCCCGGAAGCATACTCTCGTCCATTATCTAACCTTGAAACCTTAATCTTCTTCTTTGTTAAGTTCTCCATCTAAGCCCTGAACTCTTGGAACTTGTTGAAGGGCCTCACCCTTGGCCTTCAAGGGGAAAAAATCATTAATGAATGTCAAAAGAAGTATTATTTCCAAAATCCATCAGCAATCTAATCAAGATTAGATTCCTTTGTCTTCTTTTGAGGTTGATGCTCATCATCATCATCAACATCAGTCGTTGATACATGTTGTTATTCCTTCCATTTCTTCTAAGGACAATGGGAGGCATAGTGTCCAAAATCATGACAATTGAAGCACTTGATCCTTGACATATCCTTCTTCTTCTAATCCTAAGCTAGATCGGGTCTCCTACTTATAATCTTCTTATCAAACTTTCCAAATTTTCTTCTTCCCTTCCCTTTCTTTGCATGAGTTGCAAGTGCTTGAGTTTCTTCATTCTGAGGTCTCTGCAAGTTGTCCTTGGACAGCAATCTAGCTCTTCTTGGACAAAATCAATCCATAGCTTATCAAACTTGGGTAGCTTTTCTCGTGCACATATTCCCTAAACAAATGGATCCCATGAGGAAGGAAATTCATTGAGAGTCATTGCAACAAGCTCTGCATCATTCAATGGCATCTCTAATAGCTCCACGTTCATCTCTCAACAAAGAGACTCTCATAAGATAAGAGACAACAAGAATCTAATCTAGACATCATGATACTACAGAGCTGATGCCTCAAGGCTAACTTCCTACTAGTGTTGTCACTCTGGAACAATCCCACCAAAGCATCATACACTTCTTTGGCAGTGTTCAACTCAACATGTGGAATCAAGTGGTCCTTTATAGAATCTATCAAGACTATCTTAGTCTTGGGTTCATTCTTCTTATACTTGGCTTTCTACTCAACTCCCTCTAGCTCTGGAACGACTTCCTTCACATAATCCTGAAGGTCATTTTCTTCCAAGATAAGAAGTATCTTGGTCATCCAAGATCTAAAATTAGTACCACCATGTGACCTATCTTCGACTCTGAGGCTTGGCACCATTTTGACAAGAGATCTATAATCCAAACAAGTTGTTGAATATTGTCTCTTAGGTTGACTTTCATGGCTGCTCTTTCAACAAAGCTTTGATACCATGTTGAAATTGTAAGGCTAGTAGAGTAGAATACAATTTCCTCCCAAGTAATTACTTCCTAATGATTTTCAACCAATATTTTATGTTACTCTTATCATTGAATAATTACAAAAAATATCAATAGTAAATACAGCAGAAACAGTAGATCACAAAAAGACAACCATGTACAAAAGAGAGAATCTTTTTACCATGGGAAACCCAACCTTGAGAAAACAACCCAACAACTTTTCTTAGGAGAAATTATTCTTTGGCAAGGTTTACAAATCAGCAATTTGTCTAGAAATTTGTGCCAACAATCCAAATCAAATACCAATCAAACATGGTTAAAACTTCACCAAGTCAATGCTGGTCAAACCAACCAAAATACACAGAAGTCAACATTGGTCAAATAGTCAACCTATGGTCAAACTTTGGCCCTATGGTCTACACTCAACAGTCTGCACGTGCGGCCCTCCTATGGTCAAACCTACAGTCAAATTTGATCAATCTCTGCGGTCAAATCTGGTCAACTTGTCCTCCTCACATGTGTGGTTGTCCAAGAGAGACAAAATGATGATGAGGAGAGAGAAAACTTGCTCTTTCTTGGTCAACAAATGCAATATCACATCATCTATTTATACAAGTCGAAAGGGGTGTCACAATCCAAGGGACACATCCCTTCACTGGCTGGCCAATTTGACTTTCCTGGGCCAACTTGATTTAATAAAAATAAAATTTACATAATTCTTCTAGGCTAAGTCACCTGACACGGGGACATGGGACACGCAAATTCGAGGGTCTAACACTAGACATGTAGACCCCCTGAAACAAGATAGGTAGGACACATTATATTATATATCATTTATATTATATATATATATATATATTTCAATGATTCATATTACACAAATTCTCATTCATGATACAAATTTTGACAATGATCTAGATTCTACATTGTAAATTTGTAAGTCGTAACATTATGCATACAAATTAGTATATTAAAATATAAGCGTGACAGATTCATCAATGATCCAATAGGATAAAAACAAGAAACTGCAGTTTTCTCATTAAGTCATCTCTCAAGACATACTTCCACAAGGAATATTTACTTTCTTGACCCTGTTGTCTTTCTAAATTTATTCTACCCTCAACATTTGAAGTTGATGTTGCAGCCCCACTTCTAGCAAAGGGAACACTTGCAGACCCTAATGAAACTAAAACAGGAGGGGCATCACCAATGGGGACAATCTTCCCCTTCTTTTTCCCCTTCCCTTCTGCCCTTGATTGTGTTGAAAAATGTGTAACTAGGTTCGGTCTTCATAAGTATGAAATATATTCTTGTCAATATAAAATGAAAAAGAAATTATTATTATTGGAGCATGGGTTTTCATGCTCAATTTCTTTTATTTTATAGGTCAAACACCCATTGAGTGCTTCTAGGGTTTGTCCTAGGTATATGAGTCATTGCCATATATTGAAGACCCTATGGGCACATTGTAAAGTGTAAAGAAAAATTTATTTTGCCTTTAAAGTTTCAAAATACCTCCAAGATCAAATCGACCTAATGAGTTGTCAGTAGGCCTAAATGAAGAGCCATGTCCAACCTTGAAGAAGCCTATATATAAGAGGAACTCGTCCTAAATTTGGATCACTCACTCACTCATCTCTTATGCGAAGAAGAAGAAGAAGAAGTCAAGAAGAAAGTGTGAAGATGAGGAAGTCAAAGAGGTCGAAGTTTCTAGGCCTTATCTATTCTTCTGGGAAGGTCAAATTTAGGCTTTTTTCTCCGTTGGATCTTCTGGAGTTCGATTTTGAAGGAGATGAGAAGGGAAGGCAAGCGAAGGTCTCTTAGGGCATCCTTCTAGCCCTAGGACTCAAGTCAAGGCAAGCGAAGTCAAGATGAAGGCTATTTGAGGGAGATCGAAGTTTCCTAGAGGAACAACAGCGGTTGTTGGGGAGTAGAATTTTCGGATCTATTGGGAGGTCGAAGACATTGCCACTGGAGGTCGTGGTAGACTTGATCTTGGAGGGTATTTGTCTAAGTCTAGGTCATGGTATTCGTCAATTGAAAGATCTTAAAGATAAAGAAGAGATTTATGGGTTTTCCGCGCAAGAGGAAGGGTTTTGGCCCTAGCTTGCAGCCTATATATTGTGTCATTGTTCTTACTGTTTGGTAGTTGTTTGATGTATTGCACATTGGAATAATAAGGAGCAAGGATAATAAGTAAAACGTAACACAAACAGTTATCAAGTTAAGAGAATTGACATATTCATTGCCCTATTGAATTCTCAACATGGTATCAGAGCTTTGGTTCTCTAAGGGCATCATGAAGATCTCCTATACAATGAAGAAGTTCATCAAGAATTGCAAGCCATCTCAAGAAAGGTATCAAGGAAGCATGGAGTTTCTTATTCTCTTCAAAGAAAGCATCAGTAAATGAAAGGGATGAAGGTCTCTTCTCGGCTCTCTCCAGTACATTCCAAGATGAAGACATCTGGGTAATTGATAGTGGTGCATCAAGGCACATGACTGGTCACCCCAACCAATTGAAGACCTTATCAAAAGGAAAATCCGCTTACTCTATGGAACTTGGAGACAACAAAAGCTATTCGGTGAAGGGAATTGGATCAACTTCCATAAAGCTCAAGGACAGAAGCAACATCAACCTCAACAACATCCTATTTGTTCCAGGTTTGCACAAAAAATTACTTTCTGTTTCAAGTTTAGAAGATAAAGGAGGTAGAGTAGCCTTCATTGATGGAAAAGTAGTTGTTTGGGGTAAGGACTCGAGCATAGATCGAGCTAAAGTTATTGGTATCCGAGAAGGAAGGCTTTACAGATTAATATCTCCTGTAAACCAAGCCCTAGTTCACACTGAGATTATTCCATGTGAACTTTGGCATCGAAGGTTTGGTCATCTACATTTCAAAATACTTCCAACTTTAAGTTCCATAATAGATGCAATACCGAATTTGAAGGAGGATCATGAAGGTGTCTACAAGTGATTTTCTTTGGGCAAGAATACCAAGAGACCATTTGGAAGCAATGCTTCGTGTTCGAAAGAAATCTTGGATCTTATTCACTCTGATGTATGTGGCCCTATGACTACAAAATCACTTGGAGGCCATCTAATATATCACATTCATAGATGATCATTCAAGAAAGACCTAGGTTTACTTAATGAAAACCAAGGATTAAGTATTTACAAAATTTCAAGAATTCAAAATTGAAGTGGAGAACCTTACAGAAGGAAGAATCAAGATACTAAGATCTGATAATGTAGGAGAATATACATCTAAAGAGATTATAGCATTTTGTAAGGAGTCTGGGATTAAGAAGGAGTTGATAATCCCTTACAATCCCGAACAAAACGGAGTCACCGAAAGAAAGAACAAATCCATTGAAAAAAGTGTAAAAGCAATGTTAAACGATCAAGATCTACCAAAGTTTCTATGGGGAGAAGCAACCAAGACAGCAGTCTACATTCAAAATTGATGTCCTCACAGATCTCTAGATAGCAAGACTCTGGAAGAAGTGTTCACTGAGAAGAACCCATTTGTAGATCATCTCTGAATCTTTGGGTGTCTTGTGTATAGTCATATACCAAATGACAAAAGAAAGAAGCTGGATCTTTCCGGTATGAAGGGGACTTTTGTTGGGTATAGTAACTCATCAAAGGCCTATATAATCTATATGAGAGATCGACATCACATTGAAGTGAGTCGTGATGTCATATTTGATGAGAGTATAGCATTCAAGAAGTTAAAAGAACACTCCATAGATTCTGATGACGAAGAACTTCTGATATTTGAGGAGGAAGTTGACAAGGAAGGAGAAGGAACACACCATGAAGAAAAAGGACCAAGTGAACTTGTTCAACCTGTGGTCATTCCAAAAACAAGAAAAAGACCTAATTTGTCGAAATCCATGCTACTTGATGCAGAAGGTCATGGGGTAGCACAAGGATCACTTAGAGAAAGTAAGAGACACAAGAAATACTCTGGTTATGCTTCATACATGACAAAATAAATAGACGCAGAACCATCCACCTTTGAAGACGTTGTAAAACATCGAGAATGGAAGGATGCCATGAATGAAGAGTATCAATCTATAATGAAGAATGGAGTCTGGGAGATCGTACCTAGGCCCAAAGACAAATCTGTGGTTATTTCCAAGTGGATCTATAAGATCAAGCATGCAGCTGATGGAAGTATAGATAAGTATAAAGCAAGATTTGTGGCTAGAGGGTTCTCTCAACTTGAAGGCATCGACTATGAAGAAACATTTTCTCCAACAGCAAGATATACAACGATTCGATCATTAGTCTCTCTGGCAACATCGATGGGATGGAACATCCACCAAATGGATGTCAAGAATGTGTTTTTGAATGGCACTATAGATGATGAAGTCTATATAGAACAACCCTTGGGACTCGAAGTCAAAGATAGGAAGGCGTATGTTTGCAAATTGAAGAAGGCATTATATGGCCTCAAGCAAGCACCAAGGGTATGGTATGCTAGAATGGATGCATACCTACAAAGAATAGGCTTCACAAAAAGCTCTGTTGACTCGAACCTTTATATTAAGGTTGTAAACAATGAACCTGTAATTATTCTTATGTATGTAGATGATCTTCTCTTGAAAGGTGTAGAAGGTCGAATTCAATAATGTAAGAAGCAACTGGAAGGGAATTTGACATGAAGGATCTTGGGCTTGTGAAAATTTGTTGCAATAATCGATTTATTTCTCATACTTATTTATGATAAGTTATTTACCAATACTTCAGTAAATACCAAAATAAATTTAGTTGCAGACTTCACAAACTAGAATGGAAAATTAAACGGCAAGAGAAACAACAACATATGAACAATCACATTGACACACTTGTTTTTGGACAATCGCCTCCGGAAAAACCTAATGTGGGAAAATCGGTGCAGTAGATCTGAGGATGCTTATTATTGGCAGTAAATATCTGAATACAATCTAGGATGCTCGTCTAGCAATCCTTTACAAAGAAAATACTAGGGGAAAATCTAAGTTAGTTTTACTCACTTCACCCCACAGAATTCTGGCTAATCAGGCAAAAGACTGGCTAACCCCAACTATTTTTGCGATGGCTTTGCGTCAGCCCTGCGTCACCTTCTCTGCCCTCTGTGTCAGCTCTCCCGGCTGTTTCAGCAGTTCCCGGCAGTTCCGTCAGTTATGGATTCTGCGTGACGGGCAGCTTTTCTACTTTGCATCCGCCCTTCTAGCTCTGCGTTAGCATCGCGTGGGCCCAGATTGGCCCAGCATCATCTCTCCCGGCTACTGCGCTGCCTCTCTGCAAGCTCTCTTCACCTCTCTGTTCTGTATTTTCCAGAAAGTCCTTTTCCCGGATTCTCTCTACCCCTCAACTGTCGTGAGCACCAGTCTTGCAGCAATAATGTTGCAACTCCTGGGCTGCCTACTTTACTCTTATCAACCCGGTAGTTCGTAACAAACTTGGAAGCAACGGTGCTATATGCACAAGTACTAGTTCTTACTACAGGTTGTCATTGGGTCAGTCGGCGCAAGTTCACTAGGAGCTCAAGCCAACTTCTATGGATTCTAGAAAAAGCTCTTTATGTGATGAAAGGAAAAAGAGAGATTACTCTACTGATGCTATTATGCTTGCAGAAAGGAAGACTAAAATGTAAAGCAAACCAAAGAAATCCTAGTTAACCACTAACCCTACTTTTGCAAAAAGCACTATGAAAATCAAGAAAAGAATGCCATTACCTACTCAAGGAAGTAAACAACATCTACCTAAGAGAGAAGGCAGCATGAGCGGAGTTTGAGGAAAGAACGAAGGAAAAAGGTGGTGAAAGTGCTTCGGGGAGGAGTACTTATTGCTTTTTATGGATATTTCCAGTGATGGAGGGTGAGCTGGCCAAGTGTACGTTGGCCCTATTCGGACCGTTCGTCCCCACCTGCCTTGTCATCATGGCCCTTTCCTCGTAATCATCCCTCATGATTTCATCGGAGTCCACACCGCCTCCACTACCTATCCTTGACATCTCTCTTGAGTTGACTAAGCGCACGTGTGGGTGACATCTTCGAATGAGTGAAGTCAACTAGATAAAGGTGGCCAACTGGCCACCTCAACCATCTCATTGTTGTTGCATGCCCTCTAATTATACAAATGCAAACAGAGGAGCAGGTTAGTTACTTACCTGAGATCCGAATGCGTTTGTTGTGAGGTGCTATGGCTTTTCCCACTGTTGCATGCCTTTATTTCTTTTGATGCATGCTTATCTGCTTGCGAGGTGTGGTTGTGCTTTGTGCAGGTTCCTCTTTCGCTGGATCTGATCTTCAGGTGTTTGCTTCAACCTTCAGATTTGCACCCTCATGTTGTTGATGCTGGATTTTAATGGGATCAACTGCTACAAGAATTCCTACAGGAGCTCCTGTAGTTGCTTCTCCCTTTGAAACTTTAGCTTCCTTCTATGCTTGGAGCTGGATGATGCCAAAAATGTAAATAGAGATGGAGAGGTAATGGTTAGGCTTCAGGTGAGGTGGATGGTGTTGTTCCCTTTCTTATTTTTTGTTTTTTTTTTCCTTTTTTCCTAAAAAACTGTTTTTCTGTGTTTTTTCTTGGGCAGGAAGAAGAATAATGCTTGGGATGTGATGCAAGTCTAGAAATGATGGCAAGGAGTTTTGAAGATTGCAGGAGTATTTATAGATCTTTTATGAGGCTTCCCTGTTCCTCAAACTGCCTTTTAAATCCATTTCTGGCTCTCTGTAATTCCTACAAGAGCCTCCTGTAGAAAACACAGTTTTTAAAAAAGAAGCATCGTGAGGTGAAAAAAATGCCAAGAATGATGGAGGAAGATGTGGGAAGGTAGGATAGGTGTTGGTGTTGGTTTCGGGGCTCCCTTGGCACCTTCTGCTGCTTTCTGTAGTCCTCTTGCAAACCTGCAATGCAACTGGAAATTCATTTTTCTTTTTCTTTTCTCTCTCCTTTCTTTTTTTTGAAAACAACCAGGGCGCCTCAGGGAGGTTTTCACCCTAGTTGCCTGCCTTGGGTGCCTCCAAGGGAGGTTTTCACCCAGGGATCTTATTTTCTTTCTTCTCTTTTTTTTGACATCACTGGGCCCGCCTCAGGAGAGGTTTTCAACCCAGTGATGGGACTCAAGCGCCTCATGGAAGTTTTCACTTGAGTCCTTATTTTTTTTTATTGTTTTTTTTTCTTCAATGAGTGGGTGAAGTGGAGGCTGAGACATGCTCCACTACCATCACTGTCTTATTCAAACCTTCAATGAACTATCGCTTGGAGAGGGGTTTCTTGTAGACTTTCAACCGGTGTCCATTGACAAGCATGGGGATGGCTTCATCATCAATGGTTCTAATCAGAACTGAACCATTGTCATTGCATTTCTCCACAGTGTAGGGTCCCAGCCATCTTGTCCTTAGCTTACCCTTGAAATCTTTGTATCTTGAATCATAGAGTAGTGCCCAATCTCCCTCTTGGAATTGCTTCTCCTTGATGTTTTTGTCATCCCATATCTTTCTTTAACGCTGAACTACCTCTGTATGGAGAAGGGCCTGCATTCTGTGTTCATCCAATCCATTGAGCTGGAGTAATCTTTCTTTCTGTGCATGGCTAAGGTCTAGGTCCAGCTGAGCTGCCATCCTCAGGGTATTGAATTCAAATTCTATTAACAGCAAAGCCTTCTTCCCATAGACCAGCTCACAGGGTGTGAACCCTGTAGTGGTCTTCCATGTTGTGTTGTAGGCCCAAGTGGCCTCAACTAATCTATCCACCCAGTCTTTTTTGCTGCTGCTCACTACCTTGGTTAGGATCCCTTCTAATGCTCTGTTAGTGACCTCCGCCTACCCATTGGCTTGTGGATGGTAAGGGGTGGAAGTCTTGTGCTTGATTCTATGATGTGTGAGCAGGTCTTCAATCAAATTAGAAGTGAACTGGCTGCCTTGATTTGTGACCAACTCTCTTGGATACCCGAACTTGTAGAATATGTTCTCCCTCAAAAATTCAGCTACTTTTTCCTTTGTCACTGCTTTGATTGCTTTTGTCTCTGCCCACTTTATCAGGTAGTCGGTGCACACAATGACGTATTGCTTTTGTTTTGAAGGAGGGTTGATAGACCCCACAAAATCCATGCCCCACTTCTCAAATGGCTCAAAGGTCACTTGACGCTGCATGAGCATTTCATCATTTGGAGTAGGTTTCCCCATCCTTTGACACCGATCTCCTCACATCTTGATGAAGAGTGGGCCAATAGTAGCTTGCTTGCAGTATCTTGAAGGCAGTTCTTTTTGCTACAAAATGACCTCCACAAGGCCCATCATGAAAAGTCAAGATGATGTCAAAAACTTCCTTCCCCCTGACACATCTCCTCAAGATATGATCTGGGCCAGGTTTGAAGAGATTACCCCCAATCCAGGTGGAAGGGGTGGTTTTCCTTACTATCTTGCTCTTCTCTTTTGAGAATAAGTGTGGTGGGAACTGTGCTGAAACCAAGTAGTTTGTTATATCAGCAAACCATGGAGAGAGTACTGAGATAGCAAACAAGTGTTCATCTGGCATTTGATCATCCACCATTCCTTCTTCACCTGCAGGCAAATTTACTCTAGACAAAAGTCAGCAACAACATTTTCTTTATCAGGCTTATCAACAATGGTCAAATCAAATTGTTGTAGTAAAAGCAACCATCTAATAATGCGATCATTTACATTCAGTTTCTTCATTAAATATCTAATTGCAACATGATCAGTGTGCACAAAGGTTTGATAGTCTATGATATAATGTCTGAATTTGTTTAAGGAATGCACGACAGCTAGGATTTCCTTTTCGGTAACTGTATAGTTCAACTCCGCCTTTGACAAGTTTTTGCTTATAAAGTATATGGCATAAGGTAACTTTTCATTAATTTGTCCCAAGGCTGCTCCTATTGCTTTGTTCGAGGCATTTGTGTGAATGTAGAAAGGTAGGACCCAGTTCGGGCCTCTCAAAATTGGGGCGGTTACGAGTTTGCTTTTCAAGGTATCTAGGGCTTCTTGACAGTTTTTCAGACCATATAAATTCGACATCTTCACCTAAAAGGCCAAACAATGGAGAGGCTAGCTTGCTGAAATCTTTAATGAATCTTTGGTAATACCCAACTAACCCTAGGAAACTTCTGACATCTCTCACCTTTTGAGGAGGTGGGACCCTTTGGATGATGGCAATTTGTTGGGGTCCAGCTGCAATCCTTGTTGAAATATTGCATGACCTAGCACAGTCCCTTCAGTCATCAAAAATTCACATTTTTCCAGACTGAGGGACAAGTTCATCTCAATACATTTGTCTAGAACTTTTCCTAGATTAGATAAGGCTTCCTGAAAGTCAGATCCATAAGGAGTAAAGTCATCCATATATATCTCTACTGCATCATGAACTAATTCAGAAAATATACTCAGTACCGCTCTTTGGAAAGTGGCTGGAGCATTACATAACCCAAAAGGAAGGACCCAGTATGCAAAGGTACCCCAAGCACAAGTGAAAGTGGTCTTATCTTGGTCTTTCGAGCTGATCTGAATCTGATTGTACCCGCTGAACACATCTAGGAAAGAGAAACTTTTTCCCTGCCAGGCCATCTAACACTTGATCTATGAAAGGTAAAGGAAAATGGTCCTTTTTAGTGGCTTTATTCAATTACCAATAGTCAACACAGATTCTCCACTTACCATTTCTCTTTGGCACGAGCACCAAAGGAGAGACCCATTCACTGTCAAAGATGGGATAGATGAACCCTACATCAAGCAATTTCTGCAGTTCTTCCTTAACAATATCTTTAAGTGCTGGATTAATCCTCCTTTGAGGCTGCCTGGCTGCCTTGCAACCTTCCTTGATGTATATATGACGAGTACAAAATGAAGGGTGCACTCCCTTCATCGCCTTATAACTCCAGGTGAAGGCATCTAAGTGCTTTCTCAGCAGGCTACACAGTTCCTTCTCCTAGGCAGTGGATAGGGATGGATTGATTTTCAAGGTTCTTTCTGGACTGAACTCGATATTCTTAACACGGAGAGAAGTGGAGTCGGCCGCACAGAGATCAGTTCAGGGGTTGTTTTGGGTTTCTCTTACTATGTCCTCTAAAGGCAATACACTGGGAGGTGGATTTTGAATTAGATTTTCAATCATATCATCCTCATCCTACTGTTTTCCTCCCATGGCGATTTCTAATGTACAAAGCGGTGCAAAATAAACTTCATCCTCATCTTCCTCGTCCAACCAAAGAGGTAGATCATGTTCTAAAGAATGTTGGGCAAGAGGATATAGGATTAACTGCTTGGACATATGCCCGTTCTTTATGATCATGTTCCCAGCTCGACAACTGATGTAGGCATCGGCGGTAGCCAACCAGGGTCTTCCCAGAATGAGAGGATACCTAGTGAGCTTTGCCTTAAGCTAGAGAACTAAGAAATCAGCAGGGTGCTCCCAAGAATCGATGGAGACCATCACATCTTCCACAATCTCCTTAGGGGTCACGGTGGAGCGGTCTGCTAACTATAGCACGGTTGTGGTCTTCTTTAAGGAGCCCTAGAGGTTGAGTTTGAGCATTGTGTCCTTTGTCATCACATTAATGGCAACTCCTAGATCAATCAAGGTATGTGGAATCATGGTGCCATTGATGTGGACATCAACTACTGGGCTTCCAGGGTCTAGATATTTTGGACAGATTACCTGCCCCAACATCAGGGCGAATAGCTGCCCTATGACATTGATAGATGGGGCATCTCTCTTGCACCTTCTTGGATGCCTAAAGCACTTCTCTTTGATCAACCTGTTATAGATAGGCACATCTTTTATGGCTTGGAGAAGTGGTATCTTCACACATAAATGTTTCAATTCCCCCAAGAGTTTAGTTTCTTCTGGGGTAGGCTAGACTGTCACGGATAGTCTTTCAGGAAAGGGTGGAATTGCTTTCGGTTCACTTTCCTCTTTATTTTCCTCAACCTCCCTAGGTGAAGGCTGACTATTTGGG
>APFE031327834.1:0-44206 GCA_000404065.3 Pinus taeda
GGCTTCCTAGAAACCTCTGCAACTGTGTTTTATCTAAAATTTCATTAGGAAAATTATCAATAAAATCCAGACTCCTCTAGATTACTTGGTAGGAGCCAAACTGTATATTGTATCCCAGAAAGTCTATCATTGTCTTAAATAGTTTCATCTTTGATTTAGAAATAACTATTCCTTTTTCTTTTACTCTCTGGAGGAACATCTTCAAATGCTTGATATGAGCAGGAATATCTTCTAAATGAATTAAAATATCATTAATATACATTTTAAGAAAATTTTCCATACCTTCAAAGGTTTCATCCATGATGCGCTAAAAGGCCGAAGGGGCATTTATCAACCCAAAAGGCATTATGTTCCATTCAAGATGGCCTTCTCGTACTAAAAAAGCAGTCTTTCATTTGTTTGATTCTTTGATCCCTACCTGCCAAAATCCTGATTTTAAGTCAAATTTAGAAAAAATCTTTGACTTAGATATCTGTGCCAAGATGGTAGATGGTTTTGGAAGAGGATAGGCATCATAGTCAAGTAGATTATTTAGAGGTTTATAATTTACTACTATTCTAGGCTTTCCTCTGGTTACTTCAACATGCTTGTTAACATAGAATGCAAAGCAAGCTGTTGGACTCTTACATTTCCTGATCAAACCTTTCTGTAAGAGTTCTTTGATCTCTTTTTTGCAGAGCATTAACTGCTCTTGATTGATTGGAATGGCCTTTGATCTTTTGAGTTTGCCATTAAAACCCCTTTTTAATGGTAGCTCAACTTCATGCTTATTTACATTCTAGAAAGCATTAGGATCCTCTGAACAACATTCGAGAAACTTATTTCTGAGATCCATTATTTCTTTATCAAATTTTCCTTGTTCCATATTTTCATCTATCCTTAGGATTTCTTTCTTCTTTTCCATCTTTGCAAACAAATTCTCCAATCTTTCAATTCGTTTTATGGTGAGCTTGAATTTATGAAAGGGAAAAATAATTCATTACCTTCCAATTCTAGAAAATAGCCGAACCTCTTTGTTTGTTGGTCAAACTTTGCACCATGTTTCTGAAAATTTTGAAAGAAAGGTGTTCCCAAGTACATAGCACAATCCATACCTATGAAAATTGGACAAACAACTTTGATTCCAAGTGATTCTGTAAGAAAGATATCCACTGAAACTTTTGAAGGGGTCTTGATATCTTCGCTGGCCGTTGTGACTATTGGACAACTTGTAGGTCTTAAGAGATGAGATTCTACAACTGAATTATTTACAATATTAAGCCTGGAACCAGTATCCATGAGAACTTTCCAGTATTCAAATCTGGTACCAATTTTGACTTTGAGCTTAATTCAATACATCACATCTCCAGTAATTTGATTGCATCCTAGACCAGTTCAATCTGTTTCTTCATCATAATCATGCTCATGAATTTCTACTCCTTTAAACGGTTTCTGATGATAAGTATAATTATGTGTTCGGGCTAAGAAAACAAGTTGTTTTGAACTGAATCCTTGTTCATTTTCAGCTTTCATTCTTCTAAGTTAACAGACCTATGACTTTCAATACAAAGCCTTTGGTTCTCCTTCACTATCTTTCTCAGTTCCTTTATTGCTCTATGGATGCTAGGAAAGGTTTGTGGTAGATCTTCACCAAAATATTCTTGCCTGAATTGTCTTGTCAAAGCTTCTACTAAGAAAAGAGATGCTGGTGGCACATATCCTCTGTTAGGATTATTCTGCTTTGCTGGTTTTGAACTTAACTAATTTACCAACAATTCTTTATACATTTCTTTCAGCTGGGGATCTGTCGCTGCCATCATTTGTGCAAACAAATTTCTTGTTTATTCTTCTATCTTGGGTTGTTTCATCATATTTAGAGAATGACACTGGCAAACATCTCGATCATTGCAATCACAATTATCTTTAAAACATTCTACACAGTGGGGACCATTACAATATTCATCCTCAGAATCATAAGTGTTAGAGTCAGAATTAAATATACTTACATAATCTGATTCTTCTTCACTAGGGATTTCTTCAAAACTTTTAGGCAAATTCAAAAATATTTACCTTTCCAGATTTATTTTTGTAGAAGATTTTCTTCTTACCTTTCTCTGATTTATCTTTCTTTCTATCTTTTTGTAAGTCTGGATAATTTGGGGAAATATGTCCTTTCTGGTTACAATGGTAACACTTGACTTCCTTCTGTCTAGAGTATAGTTGTGTCTTTTTGTTATCCTTTGGTTTTTTTTGATGAATGATTCTTTTGCCAAAAAAATTCCTTCTAGAGTGCTTCTTTTTCTTGTAAACACTTTGTTGTCTTCCCCCTGAATTTTTAGGGGCAGAAAGATGCCATTTTTTGCATAGTTGTTGATACCCATGTGGATTTATTGGATTTGTGGTTGCTTGAGAAATTTTCATCTGTGAGCAGACTTCAACAATTATTGCTTTAATTGCTTGCCGAATAACTCCAAATTTGTAGTCACCAATCTTTCCAGGTAATTTGGTGACTATGGCTTGTGAAACCCATAATGGTAAATAAGAGATGAATATTTCTTTCCATTTTGGTTCAAGAATGAGTTCAGGAGATAAAGTATGCAACCTGTGTAGGAACTCATTAAAATATTCATCAAAATGCTGCATATTATGGACTTTCATAGCAACCAAAGTAATAGTAGTTAAATCATTGTTAATCTGTGGAAACCCAATGAAATATACAGTGATGCGATAAAGTAAACAACCAATCATATTGTTTACAGGGAGTGATGTTGTCGGGTCCATGTATACACTTCCATCTACATTCAAAACTTATGAATTTTCCCATGTTGTTAACAGAGTGGGATCTTTCAATGTTTCAACTTTTAACCATGAGTCTTCAAACCCTCCAATAATTCTTCTGGTAGAATTAAAAGGTCCAATATCGTTAGCCAAATAAGTTCTATAAAAAACAGGCATAGAATGCAAAACTGACAAAACTTTTGCCTGAGTGCAATTATCTATATTCCACAAATATGTGGAAGATGCAGACCAATATTTATGATATTCAGATTTCATCAAGTCTCTTCTGTCTGGGGCAGGGCTCCAGGTAGAGTTCCAGGTAGATCTGGATGTGGTTGCATGGACCATATGATCTTCAGGAATGTTAAACTGAGCTTTGTCTTGAGGAGAAAAATTTTGTACATACTCCTCAAGTTTTTCTAGGGAAGGTTCCTCATCATCTATCTCTATCTTATGCAACCCAGTATCTTCTTTGTCTTCCTCATCATACCACTATTTTCTTCCTATTTCTTCTTCTTTTACATTTTCCTCCTTTGCGTTTTTCATTTTGATCCATTCTGTCAAAGAGGAACTGGTTGATGTACTAGAATGTGAGGATGTTATGGGATTTGATTTTAGATGTCCAAAATAACTTGGGGCAGCAAAAAGACTATATGGATAAGAGGTTCCTCGTTTGGTAAACTCTATTTCTACAGGTTGTTTTATAAGACTTGATAATGAACCAGAGATAGTGTAGGGCAACTGTGATGAAGGTTCACTGAACAAGGTAGTGGATTTGTAAGAGTCTGATGAAGGCTTCTTCTTCAATAATTCAACAGAATTGGAAACATTCAAAACTTGCTTCTTTATAACATCAAGACTGGAATTTACTCTAACAATTTCTTTCCCATGAACTATCGCTACATCAACTATCTTCTTTTCTGTGGATATCATGAGATTATCCAACCTTTCAGCGATATGTTTATCATTTTCTGCGAAAGTCTTGACATTATCATTCAAACAAACCAAAGCATAATCCTGATTTTGCAACATTCTATTCATTAAGTTTTTTAGAATGTTATTCATTTCTTCTATGGATTTATGCCGGTTTCTCAGATATTTTTCCAAACTGGAAAGAGCAAGATTAGTCCAGTTTGTGGCAAGGACAAAGTCTTTCACCGAGTCCTCTATCTAGATTGGGAAAAGTTTGAAGATTTTCCCATCATTTTTTCTGATGACAAAATTTTTCCAAGGTGGAAAATCATTGTCAGTTTCATAGATCTGTCCATCAAAAAGTTCCCATTTATGTTTTGCAAGGGAACCAGATGTTTCAAAGAGTAAATGGGAATCCATTAGAAAACCAACTCGACTTTCTGTTGTCAATTCCTCCACAATCTTTACCACCAGAGATGGTAATGTCCATACAATCTTTCCAAAGTCACAAGCTGAGTGTGGTGGACCTCCTGTAAATATTTCTACATCTGTAAATACTAGTCCCACATTTTCAGTTGATCCTACATTTCTCCATACTGTAAAAAAATTAGTTCTGAGTGAAATTGTTTCCTCCAGTAATTCCCTACCTGTTGTCTGTGACCATCCACACTGTTCTAAAACTTTCTGTCAATTTTCTTGACCTCCACCAAATCCACATGGTAATATTGAAGATGACAGAAGGAGAATAAACATGATTAGTTTTATACCAGATAAAAATAAATCTGAAGAAGAATATACTAAGACAAATTTCTTCAACATTCATGAAGAAATAATTATTTAGTCAACACAGAAAAACAACCATCAGGGTTTAGGTTTCACAGATGGATCAGAAATTCCATCATACAGAGAAAATCCCAAAAATAAAATTCCAACGCATGTGGAAATTTCTTCAGATAATGAAATTTCTGCCTTTCTGAAAATCTATAAAGGAATTAGTCCATATGATCCTGACAATCAATGGAAAAAGAAAATGTTTAATTGGGACATTTTCACACATAAATCTAAAAGCAGATATGTTGAAGAACTCGGACTGCTACCTAAAGAAGAAAGGAAAAATTTCAACATTTAGAAAAATGAGGAATGGAGAAAAAGGATGAAATCCAACAATCAATGGATTTCCTTTTATGAGTGGTATTATCCTTCCTCTAATCAGAGAGAGGAATCCTTGAGGAAAAGTTTCTTAAATCAAGCTAGGTAGAAGAGAATTCTAAATGTTGATAATTTTGTAGCAGAAAAGATGGAATCCAATCCTGTTACTATTCCATCTCCCCTTGTGACTCTAGAATTTTCGCCAAAAATACAAAGAATGTTATCCAAACCCAACCTACCCAGAGATTTGCAGGCCATAAGGGTGAAAGGAGAAAAATTGATAAAAGATACTTGCAGGGAGAGAGATGACTCTTTGAGTGTTCTTGTAATTACCAATTTTATATCAGTAATAAAATGGTATCAGAGCCAAGTTGCATTTCGTTTGAGCATACTGTTGGGAACATCTGAGTTTTCTTGAGTCTCAATAATGTCTATTGCCTGTTAAGTCAAGGATGGCATCTATGGCATTTGAAGACTAGGAGATTAGAACTTCTTTCCAGGACGAACCACGAAATCTGCTCTGTTTACGATCACAATACTGATCAATATGGTACATAGCATTCTGAAGATTTATATCTATTACTCTGAAGTTGCATAAGTGAGTTGTTTTCTACTATACTTAATTCTTCACTCTGTCATGGATTCTTTATTTGTATATAGTTCTCGTCATGAATTTGGGGATAAATCTGTTGAAGATATTCTAAAAGAACAAGAAGAAGCGAATATAGAGAAAAGAAACTCATCTGTTACAGAGTCTATAGTTCTTGATAAGTCTGTTAATCTATTTTCAGAACCTGTTGCATCTGATTCTTGGACTCTTCCAGAAATAGATTTGAAAAATGTTTACAAAAACTTAGGATTACTGGACTCCATTCAGTTCTAGAGATATAAGGTCAAAGAATAAGTTTTGCAAACAATCTCAAATAACAATATCCTCCATTCTCTGAATACCATAAATCAATCCAAGTTTGATGCTGCTAGAAAAGCAGGCTATAATTTTGCCCATTTTGGCCATGTCCAAATAGGTATCTAGCCTCTATGCTGAAAAAGGCCAAGATGTTGCCTTTTTCTCTTGTGTTTTTTATCGAAGATGGAGAACTTTTCCTAAAGCCCTTATTGGTGGATGCCAAGGGACCCTTGCCTATGGCCCAGCCTCATGGTCATGCTTTCCTGATTTCTTCATAGCCTTAACAAATCCAAATGCTATAAATGCATTGATGTTAGGCTTACAAACACATGGTTATGATGATTTTGACGATGATAGTAAAAACATAGCCATATGGTGGTCCTCAGTAGTCAAATTCTATAAAAACACTACTCCTTCTATGGTTAAATCTGTCTCATCACAATCTGAATTCACCACTTTAATCACCCATGATTATGGCATGAATCTTATTACACCCCAGATGATTCCCTGATCTGAATTGAAACCTCCTTCCGAATGGGTTACTAAATGGGAATCTGTCAAAAAACCAACTCGAACTTCTCCTGTCAATTCCTCCACAATCTTTACCATCAGGGATGGTAATGTCCATACTATCTTTCCAGAGTCACGAGCTGAGCGTGGTGGACCTTCTGTAAATATTTCTACATCTGTAAATACTAGTCCCACATTTTCAGTTGATCCTACATTTCTCCATACTGTAAAAAAATAGTTTTGAGTGAAATTGTTTCCTCCAGTAATTCCCTAGCTGTTGTATGTGACCATCCACACTGTTCTAAAACTTTCTGTCAATTTTCTTCACCTCCACCAAATCCACATGGAAATATTGTATATGACAGAAGGAGAATAATCATGATTACTTTTATACCAGATAAAAGTAAATTTGAAGAAGAATATACTAAGACAAATTTCTTCAGCATTCATGACGAAATAATTATTCAGTCAACACAGAAAAATAGCCATCAGGGTTTAGGTTTCACGGATGGATCAGAAATTCCATCCCTTGGAATCAAAGTTGTTTGTCCAATTGTCATAGGTATGGATTATGCTATGTACTTGGGAACACCTTTCTTTCAAAATTTCTAGAAACATGGTGCAAATTTTGACCAACAAACGAAGAGGTTCGGCTATTTTCTAGAATTGGAAGGTAAGGAATTATTTTTCCCTTTCATAAATTCAAGCTCACCCAATAGAATAA
Source organism: Pinus taeda (assembly GCA_000404065.3). Classification (NCBI taxonomy): domain Eukaryota; kingdom Viridiplantae; phylum Streptophyta; class Pinopsida; order Pinales; family Pinaceae; genus Pinus; species Pinus taeda. The sequence continues at coordinate 6,960 of APFE031327834.1, forward strand.
AACGAGTTGAAATATTGGAGAATTTGTTGGAAAAGACGGAAAAGAAGAAATAAATCCTAAGGATAGATGAAAATATGGAACAAGGAAAATTTGATAAAGAAATAATGGATCTCAGAAGTAAGTTTCTCAAATGTTGTTTAGAGGATCCTAATGCTTTTTGGCATGTAAATAAGCATGAAGTTGAGCTACCATTAAAAAATGATTTTAATGGAAAACTCATAAGATCAAAGGCCATTCCAATGAATCAAGATCAGTTAACCCTCTACAAAAAAGAGATCAATGAACTCTTAAAGAAAGGTTTGATCAGGAAAAGTAAGAGTCCAATAGCTTGCTTTGCATTCTATGTTAACAAGCATGCTGAAGTAGCCAGAGGAAAGCCCGGACTAGTAGTAAATTATAAACCTTTGAATAATCTACTTGACTATGATGCCTATCCTCTTCCAAAACCATCTACCATCTTGGCACAGATCTCTAGGTCAAATATTTTTTCTAAATTTGACTTAAAATCAGGATTTTGGCAGGTAGGGATGAAAGAATCAAACAAATGGAAGACTGCTTTTTCAGTACCAGAAGGCCATTTTGAATGGAACATAATGCCTTTTGGGTTGATAAATGCCCCTTCAGCCTTTCAGCGCATCATGGATGAAACCTTTGAAGGTATGGAAAATTTTCTTAAAAAGTATATTGATGATATTTTAATTTATTCAGAAGATATTCCTGCTCATATCAAGCATTTGAAGATGTTCCTCCAGAGAGTAAAAGAAAAAGGAATAGTTCTTTCTGAATCAAAGATGAAATTATTTAAGACAATGCTAGACTTTTTGGGATACAATATATAGTTTGGCTCCTACCAAGTAATCCAGAGGATTTTGAATTTTATTGATAATTTTCCTAATGAAATTTTAGATAAAACGTAGCTGCAGAGGTTTCTAGGAAGCCTTAATTATGTATCTAAATTTCTTCAGCATTGCGCCCAAGAAAGAAAACTTTTGAACCAAAGGTTACAAAAAGGACCGATCCCATGGAATGAAGAATGCACTAAAGCTGTTCGGAGAATCAAAGTAAGGATCTTCAAAATACAGCCTTTAAGTCCAATACAAGAAAACTGGAAAAAGGTAATCATGACAGATGCTAGTAATATTGGATGGGGAGCTGTTCTTTGCCAAGAAAATCCAGAGAAAAAGAAAGAACCTCTAGAAATCTATCGATATGCCTTTGTTTTATGGTCTACAACTTAGAAAAATTGGGCAAGCCTCAAGAAAGAAATCAGAGCAGTTTGTCTGGGAATTGAAAAATTCAAAGATTTTGTTATCTATACAAAGTTTTTAGTAAAGGCTGATTGTCAGGCATTAAAATTTTCCATCCAAAAATGTGATTTTGAAGATGCTGCAATGGTAAGATGGATGATGACACTCAGTCAATATAATTTTGAAACTGAATTCATTCCTGGCCACAAGAATTCTTTTGTTGATATGCTATCCAGGGAATTCTTAGAAAAGAATTCTATTCATTCTTTAGCCTGCAATTTCATAAGAAGAGTCAAAGATTGTGTTGAAATAGAAACCCCTTATGGATGGGTTAGGTATCCCAATATCAGTCATACCATGCTATTTGATCATGATGATGAATGGTACCCAGTAAAAGAGATAAGGTGGAGAGAAGGTATTCCCAATCTCTGGACTTGGGATGATCAAGAAGTTGAAAATGATTTGGCCATTCAAGAACTTGATTATTTGGCTCATATTGGGAACATCGCTTATGAAATTTACTATGAAGATGATAACAGAATTGGAAATTGCAGACTCATAATTAAACAATTCAACAATCCTCTTAGAAGGATTGATTTTGATCTAGAAAGACAAAAGTCCGCTTTCTTCCAAACGATGAATTTAGAAAATATCTCTTCCAATTTCTTCTATCATCTCCAATTTGATTTTAGCTATGAAGACTGGCCAACAGAAAGAATGAATCAAGAAGATCCTCTCCCAGATTGGTTTATAGACTGGTTGAAAATCTATGGTCTCAGTGCTATCCTCAACATGCCCTATCAGTTCACACGGTTGAAGATTGATGGTTTTTCTGTACCCGGCTCACTCCATACTAGAGTTTTCTATAAAAGTCTTAAAGATGTCATGGAAATAGAAGATATCACTTTCCTAAATGCAATAAGGAGATGTGGTCATACTCACTGGTTCGTAAGCCAAAGGATTCGTGCGAGGCAACTTGCCTCAAGCACTGATGGGACCAGAATGGAATACAATGACTTTCATCATCAATCAAATACAGACGATAGTCCTTTTGAAGAAATTAATTTTCTTCAACCTCTAGAAAATCATGAAGATCAGATTTGGGAATCTGAAAAAGAAGTTACGGTCCAATTCTTTTCCACAAGTCTCATAGATAATTTCCAACATAGTTACTATACCCACCCACAAGTGTCATTTTTTGTACTGTAAAGTCTTTCTAACCGACAATGGTGTTAGATGTTTCTTTCATGGGTTCTTCATAAAAGAATCTCCATTTTGTACACACCAGCACATAGTACTAGATATGTTTGAGAATCTTTGTGTGGATGTCCTTCCAAGGTTACCCGAAAGCAATGATTCCTAACATTTTACTTTCTTTATGTCACAGAATAATTGTAAGGATTCTGATACCCTTGCACGGGACTATCAAATCCTTCTTTTTCGGACGATTTCCTTGCAAGGATAATTGATACGAAGGAATCTTACTTTTGAAGCCATGGATTTCACTGGGGAAGATTTTTCTCAAGGAATTGGCTGTATAAAGAAGAGGAATGCCCAGATGAAGGCATTCAGGTCAAGTCTAGAGTAAGGATCTAAGAAGCCTGTGTCTCTATGTGCGAGAATAGAGAAGAACCTAAAGTGGCTGGATCTTTTAGGATGAGTGTTTGTGTCTGTGTCGATCTTTAGACTAAGTCTACTTTGTGTGCCAGGTAGCCTACAAATTTATCTTGCTATGCAAGGATATTTATCTGTTAAATGCCACAATAGTCAATCTCAGTAAGGATCATGTTGTCATTCTAAATCTTGTAATTTCTCGGAAGAGAGATGACTCTTTGAGTGTTCTTGTAATTACCAATTTTATATCAGTAATAAAAATAACATAATGAATTCCATTCTTTAATAATTTCGTACATACATTTCTATTAAGAAAAATAAAATTATTTGTCTTCTCGTGTGGCCCGATTTTCATTTCTTTGACCTTCCTGGCATTGAAGCCCATATAGGCTTCCACAACTTTTGGCTTGTCTATTTTCAAGCACACTCACTTTCTTCTTTCCCTCATAATTTACATAAAATAATTTTATACATGATGGAAATCAAATTAGTTTCAGATCCAAGAATCTCTAAGATCCAAAAAAATTCAACTAGACCCTGTAACTTAGGACTTTTTATCTCCTCAATCTACCACTAATCGAACGGTCCTTCATTCTCTCTAACCCACTCAATATTCTCGAAATCTCTTTTAAGGAGAATATTTCATTACAATATTCCTCACAACCATATAATTCTCATAAAAGCATTGGTTTATACAAAATAAAGAATGAAATCAATCTTAAGAAACCAACTCCCTCGGTAACTGGTTTGACTCTCTTGGTTAAATGACACAATAAAAATGAAGAGCTTATGCTCCTGCATGAATTTCATTTAATGGAAAATTGACAGATTATAGGACACAATTTTTTTTTTTCAAAAACAATCATTAGGAAAACAACATAATTCTCCACAAATTGTTTTTTACTCTGAATCAAGATTCACAACCCTTATATGAATTTTGAGAGCTTAAATTCGATAAAAGAGTAAAAGTTTGAAATTTCATGGCCACATTTTGGCCCAAAAGTGTAACCCATCTTCATGCATTCACCTGATAAACAACATGGAAAAGAAGAGTATTCCTAAAGTTGCTTCAAATTCCAACCAAAACTCCTTGTGGCTTAGACAAGGCTCGTGTAAAGATGCCAAGTGTTGTCTGAAATCATTGGGGTATGAGGAAAAGAAAAATTTACAATATTTTAATAATATTAAAAATAATATTACATGTAAATTTAAGGAGAAAAATGTAATTTGATATAGAATTAGAGGATAAGAGAAAATTAAGATACCATGAAGAGATAATCAACCATAATTTAGTAAATAAAAAATATATATTTGTTTTAACAAGTTTAATGAAGAAAAACAACATTATTAAACTAAAATCAAACTTTAATAAAATCTATAGTGAAAAAAGATATTTGACAATTCATAAAAAAATTAAGAGTCAAAACAAATTGTTATTTTTATGAGACTATAAAAAATTGAAAAGTGAAAATTATCTTTTTTAATATTTTATGTATACTTATCATAAATCTCAACCTTAAAATATTTATAACAATATTAACTTTCCTAAATTAAAATTATGATAATTTAGAAAAATTTATCTTAAACTTTTCCACGAAAAAAAAATAAAAATAAAATTCTATAAACAAATTCTCCCATTTCTTTTTAATTTATATACTTTAATATACATACAGTCAACAACATTCCTATAAAGTAGAGGGGTAATAACATGGAAAATACATTAATTGAACCAGGTGGTTGTGGAATGCGTTCAAATGGTCGGGTGGGAGCCGTGGTGAATGGGCGTGGCGTGTAAGTGAAGGTAATGAGAGTAAATTCTTGCCCATTGCGTTACTTGAATTATAAGTTACTTGATTGTTCTTTAATTGTAATTCATTATAAAGTGGTTTATAGGTGGGCGAAGAAATAACATGGAAAAAGGAATTAGGAATTTAGGGAAAAAACTAAATCTCTGTATTGACCAGGGCAGCATTAGGATGAAGAAGTCACAAATGACGTGTTGGGCCATGTTCTTTGCCGTACGACCAACTAAATTTCAATAAATTTGTTTCCAAACAACCTTTGTGAGTTGCAACTTACAATACCTCACCCTAATCATTAATTTTACAATACCTCACCCTAATCATTAATTTGAAGCCTCATTGAAGAAGGTTTCAAAAGTAGTTATCATTGGGCAACAAAAAGCTTTAGGAATTCAAATAAGAAATTTAATGATAATGAAAGAGAGGTATATGAGATATTTGAAAATAATGAACGAATTGTATTTATTGATGAAACACGTAATGAGAACAAGAGGAGAAATATAATAAGTTACCATATTTGAGAGAATCGAAATCGAGGATGAGGAGTTGTGGCTATATGGCCAGAAAAATGAGTCAAAGTTATAAAACATTTCCATCAATATGCTAATTATAGAAAACGAGCGATTACTATATGGGAAACGAAAAATGATAGAGGTAATTTTATTTCCATATGGGAAATGAATAATGATAGAGGTAATTATATTACAATTTTTTTTAGGGATAATATAGTGGAAATTTTAAAGTTATCCATGTATTTCTCTAGTTTTATCATTAATAAGACAATCCAAGAATTGAAAATTTCTTTAAGGGGAAACATTAGCTTCTTTTAATAATGATAAAATTGTGTGGTTGAACATGTGAGTAGGATTACACCCAACCTGGGCCACACCAACCCTTAACATGTCTTGATTTTTTCCCTTGGGATTTCGAACCAGTGGCATTTTCACCACAAAGTGCCTTAATAGAACACCCCATCACTATCTATTATATGCCTCGTGGGTTAAAAGTTTTTTCAACTATTATCTCACATAAACAATCTAATTTCAAGTAGGAAGAAAAATTCATAAAGAAATACGGTTATTTTAGAATTGTATTCATACTATAAAAATAAAAGGTCAAACAACCATGGTTTTGTAATTGGATTTATCAAAGATGTATGGTAGACCAAGTTGGTTATACCTAAGATTAATTCTATTATAAACTGCTTTCAGTTTACTAATGGTTAAATGGATAATAGGGTCTATTAGTATAGTGTCATTTGTAATCCTTATTAATGGATAAACCTCAACATTATTTAAGCCTAATAAAGGGTTAAGATAATAGTGCTCTTTCTTTCCTCAATTGTTATTATTAGTGGCTAAATATTTGAGTAGAGGGCCTATAAGAAGCTAGAAGAAATGAGTAAATTGTTGTTATCATGATTGAAAGAACAATTTTTCTAACTCATTTGTTATTTGTTTATGATAGTTTACCATATAGTAATGGTTCTATAAGGCAAGTGAAGAATTTTAAGGATGAAAAATAAATATTTAGAAGTAAGTTCTTTGTTACATGTTGTAGCAGCTACAACCACCCTCCAAAATTTTTGCTTGCATGCAAATTTTGGAGCCTACCTTAGATACTGTGCTCGGTCATCCTTGGTCACTTACTGGTAAGCTGATGATTTCAAGCTTCCCTCCTTGATCCTAAGAGTTGTCCGTGTTCTCATCTTTATGCAGCATGGTTAATTTTCAGGCATAGGGGTTGTTGTTTTTCATGCAAAGGGAATGCTGTTTGCCTTCAAGGGAATTGTGTGCGTATGAGTGGTTGTCATCACATAAATAGGTTGCATTCTCACTTCACACACTCTTGTCATGAAGGTTGTTGCATCAAGCAAAGTATGTCTTATGAATTCTGGATGGTCTACGTTGTGTCACTAAGTGTCCCTGTGTGATCACAGTCAAGTCCTATCAATGTTTACATATGTTTCATAGATCTCACACTTATCCATTTTCTCAAACAACCTAGCCTCATCTAACTTCTGGGAACTATGTGCTTTGCTTCTGCAACCTTCAAGATTCCTCCCTTGCCTGATGAAACCCTACAGTGCGCAGAGACCCAACTTCCCTTGCCTGCTGAAACCCTGCAGCCCATAGAGAGTCCATCCAGCACTACTCTCCAAAAATGCACAGAGCAGTCAGGCAGCGAGCACTGCTCTCCAGAAATGCGTAGAGCAGTCCAACTACACTGCAATAAAAAATTTCACAGAGTTGTCCTCCCAGGACCCCCATCCCGTAAAAGTGTCTTGTGCCTCAAAACTGCACAGTGTTGTCCAAGCTGCCTACCTGTCTTGCATGTATAAACTACACAGATGAGCCTCCCAAGGCCTCTTTTCGGTTTAAGTCACTTTTCGCTAAAATTGCATAGATCTACCTCTCAGTGACTACAAGAAAAGTTGATATGTTGAAATCGCTTCCAAGGACTTGAGGAGAAGGACAATGGAACCAAGTAATGGAAAACATTAGGGCCACATGAAAACTTCGTCAGATGCATGATCATCTTGAGGGTAAGTATGGTAAGTAAAGAACAACTTTCAAAGTACACCTCTTAGTTGAGTTTGCAGGACTACTTGTCATTGTCATATCATCCTGTCCTCAGTAACATGCACGTGCGCAAACACAAAAAGTCATTTTATGTGTTTCTTCTATATGTCTTGCTTCCTTTTCACTTGCTTCACCAACTATCATCTTTGGCATGTTGATTGCTATGTCACGCTTATGACCTCATTCTAGTGATGTTGAAAGTTGTGTTTGAGTTGTGCTCGCTCTGTAAACATATATCACACTCACACACAATGTTGTATGCACTGTCGCACAAGTTTCTTCACGGTCGTCTGAATGTCTATCTCAAGTGTCGCGCTTGTCGCTCACACCCATTGGTCAGTCACACTGAGTGTATGTTATCTTGATGGTTTAAGTGTCTTGTCATCGAGTCATGTTGAGTGTGTGTTCACAAGGTCATGCATGCACAAGTTCACTCCCTGACACACTTAGTCATTTTGCTGAAACTTTGTCAACCAGACCACTCCCCAATAGCCAGACCTCCATTGAAAAACACTGCACAGTCTCAACCCTCAGTGATCATGTACTACTGCCCATAATTATGCAGATCTTGAGGCTGCCTCCTAGGCAATCTGTACTACGCAATATTGGAGTCAACCCAACTAACTGTCACCTAGAATAATGAAGAATTTTCTCAGTATGCCATCTTAGTATGCACTTCTCGCAAGAAAACTATCAAGTCTCCATCTGGTCAACCAGAGAGTTTGATTAGGCAGTGACCCTGGGCCTCACTCCTCCAAAAAATTGCATAGAAGCTGCCAAGCATGCCCACCTATGTTGACTGAATAAATTGCAAAGATATGTTGGACAGACACACGTTCCCTGTCACTACACTATCCTCAAAATTTGTGCAGTTCTATTAGCCCGTCACCCTGTCAGCCAGCTTACTGGTCCTCTTGAAAACTTCATAGTTTTCATGGGTTCTCTCCAAGCTGCCCAACATCCCTCTTAGCCAAAAAAATGCGTAGGGATGTCCTGTAGGCTAGCCTCCCATCTCTGTGTAGCTTTTGCCAGTGAGCTCCTGCAGCCTGCTATTAGACTCCCTAGATAATCTGCATAGTTTTCACTGCCAATGTCCCCCTGCTGCCTGCACTGTCTCCCTGGAAAAATTGCACAGATCTTCCCTCCATCTGAACCACATCCCGTAGACATTCACTGTTGATCCAGACTACCCATCCCAGCCTCTTCGTGACCTCTATGCAATTTTCATTAAGAGTGCCCAGAGGCCGCATCCCGACTTGAAATGTGCTCTGTGCAGTTTCAAAGCCTTGTCCTCTCTCCCGATCACCTGCATCCGAAAATGAAAGATAATGCATAATGCATCCTCAAATCATGAGCGATTGTGGATACAAGTACACAGATGAGACATGGTGTGTAGACGAACAGGATGAACAAGGAGTGCATGCTAGGAGACTTGCTTGCAAATAGAAAAACACATGGAGCATGCTAGGTACACATGAAGGAGAGACATGCACGTGCAACATCAAGCAAACACCAAGACCATTGATGACTCCGCATACCTTGCCATGCGGAGGTGAAGCTATGATACACCAAGAGCACATTCATCACTCAACAACATTGCAACTCGACATGGACACTGCCAATAGCATGAACATACCAACTCTGTTGCGTCGAGTCATGTCATAAGTCATCTCGGCCACATCACTACTGTGGGCCATACTATTGTAATCAATGTAATGTAATGTGGAAGTCCAAGAGACACACATGTAAAGTTGAAGAGTCATGTAAGTCAAATAGTCATGAGGGAAGTTGAACAGTCACAAGGGTCAATTTCACCCTTGGCTATATATACCCCTCATTTGTACATGCATTCACCTTGGCTCCTCCCACATAGTCTTGAGAGTCTGTAATATTTTCTTTGAGGAGCGAGCAGTGGCTCCAATTCCCCGCTATCGGGGTTAGTGATGTAATGGTGTATGGATGTGTCTTGGAACTTTTGCTTAATTCAGAATCCTGTTAACACGCCATAATGTTTTCACACATTTATTGTATTCGTTTGTAAGACTATTCTTTAGATGCTTGTAATGCATGTTTCTTTAAACTGTATTAAGACAGTTGAACTATTTCAGTTGTTTCAATACGTATTCTATTGGAAATTTGTTGTATTAGTTGTTAATGTTGTCTCGCCCATGTGGGATATCCCACCGAACACTCGATAGATTCGTTCTTGTAAACTTGTTATAACACCTGTCACACTCATGTGGACTATTCCGTTGGGTGTTGTATGTGTTATATGTTCACCTTGTGTTTGTGATTGTCGCATCCGTGTGGACTACTCCTCCATAAGTTGCACATGTCTTGTTGTGTTGTGTGTCTCTAGTAGAGTTGGGACTATTCCCTTTCAACCTAAGACTCACTTCCACCCTCTGCCTTTGCAGTGAAAGAACTTTGACACAAGCGACACTAAGCACTCACTAGGCACGTGAACCTTGTTATTCAAAGACAAAGTAAACACCTTCATGTGCTGAAAAGCAAGAGCTAAGGCAACTATTTATGATAATGGAAACCAGGCCATCGTACCAAATGGGACTCATACACCAAATGGTGTGAGGTATATTTGGGACTTCATATCGGGGAGATCCTCTGAATGTTAACGGTTACAACACCGTCAACATTTCTGGTGCTAAAAGAAGGGCCGGATGACAAGCTGAGTCCTCACATCCTATTTTGAATCTTCACACATCTATCATGGATATCGTTGTAGTCCACCCTCCGCGATGTATGTTTGATGCACATTCCTTTGAAATCACGAAGGAGTTTTTCTATCACTTATCTGAACTCACGTATGATGGTGAAGGCGAAGTGGCCTAGCCTAAGCACTTACACGACTTCCTTGCATTATTGGAGGATGCGGAAGAGTTTGATGAAGTTGAGGTCAGCATGTTGCTTGCAACCACACTTCGTGAATCCCCACAACGGTGGTGCCGCAACTGGCCTCACAATTGCATGCACTCATTTAAGTAGTTTTGTGATCTAATCAAATCTATTTTCCATCATTTTGACAAGAAAATGTTAAAACCACGGAAGGCCCTGCATGAATAGCCTATGGATTTTTGGCAGCACTTCCATTTACTCCATTTTGAAGCTCCGAAAAACCAGATGAAATTCCAATATCTCATGGACAGATTCGAATATTACCTTACCAAATCACTTTGTCCCAAAATGAAAATAAATTTCAAACCTCGCTCAACATACTTTGGTGAGGGAGTTGTGCAAACACAAGTAGTCACAGTTGTTGTCACAAGTCACTGTCTGCCTCCCCCTCATCAAACATCTCCACCCACGTAGAGTGATGTGGGAGAATATGCACACACGTCCCTCACTACTCTTAATTTCTCCGCAGATTTGGTTGGGAAGCCCATGGGTTGTCACATGCATTTTTTACCTTAACCTCTGTCTTTGCATGTTGTTGATCCTTCAGATTTCACTATCTTGTGTTCTTCTGTTCCAGACTCTCCACTCTTTGTGAACGAGCATCAACTATTAATGAAGTTAATGCTGCACAACCAGCCTGCACTATCATTTATGAATAGTATGACCGAGCATCTGGGCATGAACCCACAGTGAAGAATAAACTCCTTCTATCTGCACCTCCTCCTCTTTTAATTGACATCTTTGATGATTCTGGTATCTATGATTTTCCTTGTGTAAATCCATCCATGGATGCATCTACTTAGGATCATTCGCAGAACACACTTGATGTCAGTCCATCAATTGATAGTAGAGAGGAAAAATCATTCGTTGAGAATCCACTTCACTTTTCATTTAATTTTTCCATAAATGCAAAGGGTGAACATTCTTGCTTCTCATCTACCCCTCTGTATGATTCATCAAATCATGAGGATGGCGACAAACATCCTGAATCTTCTGATCATGATTGTCGTGATCTATGTACTTCTTCATTTGATCAGGATGTTGATTCACTCGTTGTTAATCTGTCTAATCCACTGGTCTCCGAAGATCTACCTATTGACAAAGTGGAAACCCCGCAGGCTATCGAGGCACTTCAGCGTGAGCTGATGGTTATGTTAAGCCCTCGTTGTCCCGAGGTTAGTTCCACTTCTAATCAGAAAATTTTCGAAACACCCAAGGATCCTCATCACTCATCTATATGCACTGAAGATCAATCCAACACATGGATTTCACTCCCTCCACCGGAATCGCATGATCCCATCTCTTATGCACTAGAGGAATCATTCACAGCAAGCACACTTGCAAGGCGTAAGTTGTCTCTTTTTCTCATGTTTTCTTTTCTATCATAGTCAAGAGAATGCATATGCGTATCATCTATACAAAGTGTGTCACAACACCATGGTAAGTCCACATAGTGTTTGTCTTCTGCTTTTACTCTTTTCTTTTCTATGGATGTGTTTAAACTCGGAGTGTGTTGGTCTTCATTGTTTTATCTTTCATGTTTGTTGGTTTGCTTGACTGCGGTTTTCGTGAACCATTCCTTCACCAACATGGGCCAGCCAATGTGCCGGTGGCTGCATCAGAAATATCACTTCATGTGAGTAGGCCCATGCACTATTTAGTGTAGGAGTAGGAATAACCTTTTCTTCTTGCTTTGCTTTGCTTTCTAGTTTGTATGTTTGTTTTCTTGCTTACATGGTTTGGTTTGCTTTCTTGCTTTCTTTGCTTACTTGTTTTGCTCTCGCTTTACTTCTATTTTTTTCTTTGCTTTCTTGTACCCATAAGCTAGCCTCTCATGAAACCGTGTTTGGCTCTCGAGACAAGCTGGGAAAATCTAAGAAGACTTGTACAAATATAAACATTTGGTTATATGTTGTCCTCTCTCTTTATGAAGAACTTGTTGTCTTCAGTCAATGATGCCTTGATGGAGAATACGTTTAGCTCAGAGTGAGTCTTGGTGAAAACACAATGCTTGTGCTCTAACTAGTACAACCTACTCTAGTCAGTTGTTTTGGGTTAACCCTTTTCAACTAAATCAAGTAGAGTAAGGTGAGGGGGAAAACCTTAACGACTATGTTACAGGTAGACATAACATACTTATCTAAAGGAACAACCTCTTTTGCTCTCAATAAGTCGGGATCCCTCTTTCACCTCTTTAATAAATAAGTTCCTAGCATAGTACTTGAAAAAAAAAATTGAAAAAAAAAATGAAAAAAGGAATAAGGTGAATGAAGAGAAAGGCTTCCTCCATAGAGAGGTGATGCAAGTAGCTTCGTCAGGGTACTGACCAGGCTCGCTGGAACTGGAGCGATGCTTGTGTTCCTGCATGACTCCGCTAGGGTACTTTCCAGGCCTGTTGGTAGCGGAGCAACAACAGAGATGAAACTTAAACTCTGACAATCATATTACTTGTGCATCAATATACCCCTCATCCCCAATCGAAATAACTAAGTTGACTTGGGTTGGAATGTGTGCTAACCGATCAAGAGAATAGTAGGGACTACATCTTTCACACAAGCTAGTGCAGAAGCCATCATGATCGAAGAATCGAGCAATACCTTTGGAAGGGTTAGACTTTCTTTTCACGAAACAAGGTCCATTCAGAGAGCTGGAGTTCTACCAGTGTGTCGCCAAGTGTTGTATCGGCTACAACCACCCTCCAAAATTTTGGATCGCATGAAAATTTTAGAGCCTACCTTGGATCCTATGATCAATCATCCTTGGTCACTTATTGGTAAGCTGACTATTTCAAGCTCCCATCATTGATCCTAAGAGTTGTCCCGTTCTCATCTTTATGCAGCATGTGTCATTTTTGGGCATAGGGGTTGCTGTTTGTGATGTAAAGGGAACGTTGTTTTGCTACAAGGGAATTGTGTGCATATGAGTGGTCATCATCACATAAACATGTTTCATTCTCACTTCACTCACTCTTGTCATGAAGTTTGTTGCATCAAGAAAAGTATGTCTGGTGCATTATGGATGGTCTACATCGTGTCACTAAGTGTCCATGTGCGATCACAGTCAAGTCCTATCAATGTTTACATATGTTTCACTGATCTCACACTTATCCATTTTCCCGGGAATCCTAGCCTCATCCAACTTCCCAGAGCTGCGCGCTTTGCTTCTGAAACCTTCAAGCTTCCTCCCTTGCCTGCTGAAACCCCATAGCTCACAGTGACCCCATTCAACACTACTCTCCAAAAATGCACAGAGAAGTCAGGCAACCATCACTTCTCTCCAGAAATAAGCAGAGAAATCTGACTGCACTGCACTAAAAAATTGCGCAAAGGTGTCCTCCTAGGACCCCCATCTAGAAACAGTGTCCTATGCCTAAAAACTACGTAGTGTTGTCCAATTTTCCCTCATTGTCTTGCATGTAGAAACTCCATAGATGAGCCTCCCAAGGCCTCATTCTGGGAGCAGTCACTGTCTGCTGAAATTGCACAGATCTACCTCTCAGTGACTATAGGAAAAGTTAACATGTTGAAATCATTTCCAAGGAGTTTAGGAGAAGGAAAATGGAACCAAGTAGTGTAAAAGATTAGGACCGCATGAAAACTCCATCGGATGCATGATCATCTTGAGGTTAAGTATGGTAATTAAAGAACACCTTTCGAAGTACACCTCTTAGTTGAGTTTGCGGGACTGCTTGTCATTTTCATATCATCCCGTCCTCAGTAACATGCATGTGCGCAAACACGAAAAGTCATTTTATGTGTTTCTTCTACATGTCTTGCTTCCTTTTCACTTGTTTGACCAATTGTCATCTTCAACATGTTGATTTCTATGTCATGCTTGTGACCTTGTTCTTGTGATGTTGAAGGTTGTGTTTGAGTTGTGTTCGCTATGTAAACATTTATCGCATTCACACGCAATTTTGTAAGCACTTTCACGCAAGTGTCGTCACGGTCATCCGAATGTCTATATCAATTGTCACGCTTGTCGCTCACACCCATTGGTTAGTCACACTGAGTGTAAGTTGTCTTGATGGTTCAAGGTGTCTTTTCATTGAGTCATGTTGAGTGTGTGTGTGCAAGATCATGCATGAAAAATTTCACTCGCTCACACACTTAGTCATTTTGTTGAAACTTTGTTGACCAAACCACCCCCCAATAGCTAGATCTTTGCTGAGCCACACTGCGTAGTCTCAGCCCTTCGTGATCATGTACTACTACCCAAAATTGTGCAGAGCTTGAGGCTGCTTCCTAGGAATTCTGCACTGCGCAATCTTAGAGTCAACCCAACTGACTGTCACCCAGAACAATGCAAACATTTCTTAGTAAGCCATCTCAATCGGCGTTCCCTGCAAGAAAATCTATCAAGTCTCGAGTTGGTCAACCACAGAGTTTGACTAGGTAGTGACCCCGGGCCTCACTCATCCAAAAAATTTCATAGAAGCTGCCAAGCATGCCCGCCTCTGTTTACTGAAGAAATTGCGCAGACATGCCAGACAAACACCCGCTGCCTATCACTGCACTGTCCTCGAAATTTGCATAGTTTTGTCAGCCAATCACCCTGTCAGCTGGCATGTTGCTCCTTCTGAAAAATGCGCAGTTTTCATGGGTTGTCTCCCAGATGCCCAACATCCCGCTCAGCCCAAAAACTACATAATAATGTCCTATAGGCCAACCTGCCAACTCTGTGCAGTTTTGACTAGCAAGCTCCCACAACCCACTGCCAGCCTCCCCGAAGAAACTACGCATTTTTCACTACCAGTGTCCCCCTGATACCTGTACTCTCTCCCTGGAAAAATTGTACAGATCATCCCTCCAGCCGAGCTAGATCACAGAAACAGTCACTGCTGATCCGGAATTCCCATCCCAGCCTCCCAGTGACCTCTGCGCAATTTTCATTGATAGTGCCCAGAGCACGCATCCTTGCATAAAATGTGCTCTGTGCAGTTTCAGAGCCTTGTCCTCTATCCTGGTCACCTGCATTTGAAAGCAAAAGATAATGCATCATGGTAGAATAGGATATTTATGGATTTGATGTTGTATCATCATTAGTGATTGCAGATACAGGTACACAGATGAGACATGGTGCGACGACGAATGGGATGAACAAGGAACGAATGCTAGGAGACTTGTTCACAAACATATAAACACATGGAGCATACCAAGGACAAGTGAAGGAGAGACATGCATGTGCAACCTCAAGTGAACACCAAGACCATCGAAGACTCCGTACACCTTTCCATGCGGAGCTGAAGCTATGATACACCAAGAGCACATTCATCACTCAACGACACTGTAGCTCGAAATGGACACCACCAACAACTTGAACATACCAGCTTTGTTGTGTTGAGTCATGTCATGAGTCATCTCGGCCAAATCACTACTGTGGGCCATATCATTGTATTCAATGCAATGTAATGTGGAAGTCCAAGAAACCCACATGTAAAGTTGAAGAGTCATGTAAGCCAAATAGTCATGAGGGAAGTCGAATAGTCACAAGGGTCAGTTTCACCCTTGGCTATATACACCCCTCATTTTTACATGAAAAATAATTTTCACCTTGGCTCCTTCCACATAGCCTTGAGAGTTTGTAATCTTTTCTTTGAGGAGCGAGCAGTGACTCCAACACCCCACTATCGGGGTTAGTGATGTAATGGTGAATGAATGTGTCTTGGAACTTTCACTTGATTCAAAATCCTATTAGCAGGCTAGCATGTTTTCGCACATGTATTGTATTTGTTTGTAAGACTATTCTTGGGATGCTTGTAATGCATGTTTCTTTAACCTGCATTAATACAATTGAACTATTTCGGTTGTTTTAGTACATGTGCTATTGGAAATGTGGTGTATCAGTTGTTAATATTGTCTCGCCCGTGTGGGATATCCCGTCAGACACTCAACAGATTCATTATTGTAAACTTGTTATAACGCTCGTCACACTCATGTGGACTATTCCGCTACATGTTGTAAGTGCTATTTTTTCACCTTGTGTTTGTGACTTTCGCATTCGTGTGGACTACTTCGTCGGAAGCTACGCATTTCCTATTGTATTGTGTGTCTCTAGCAGAGTTGGGACTATTCCCTTTCAACTTGAGACTCACTTCCACCCTCTCGCTCTACAGTGAAATAAATTTGACTCAAGCGGCACTAAGCACTCACCAGGCACACGAACCTCGTTGTTCAAAGACAAAGTAAACCACTCTCATGTGCTGACAAGCAAGAGATAAGGAAAATCTTTAAGATAATGGAAACCGAACCATCATATCGGACGTGACTCCTACACCAAACAGTGTGAGGTTTAGTTGGGACTTCATATCGAGGAGACCCCCTGAATTTTGATGGGTCCAACATGGTCAACATTACAATAGACCATAAAGAAGAGAGTAACTTGTTGGGGTTGTTTTCTTACAATCATATTGGTTTTCAAGAGGGGTTCAAATATCATCTAAACTAAATGTATATGGAAGAAAACATTGAGGTTGGTTATTGGAAATAGTTGAGAGAATAATACACCATTGTTATTGTAATTGGATTTGTAGAGTGGAAAACTTAGAAAGAGAAAACCTCTATTTTCATATAATAAAAATAAAGTATGATGATGGATTCCATCACCATTGAATCACAAAACGCACACTATAGTAATCCATGTTGTAATATTCCTAAATACATATTTTATAAGCCATAGTCCATTTACTCTTATCATACTGTCGAACCATAGTACATTTAGTCTTATCATACTCTACCTTGTTATTGACATCATTAAAGGGAGTACTTACTCCACAATCTCAATCTTTATGGATAGAGAAATCTTTGTAAATTATGTTATAAATATATATACAACATATAGGTCTAATAGATCAATTTGGTCTTAGTGGACGTTAACCACTATCATCATCATCATCATCATCATATATATAATATAAATATATATATCTTCTTTATCTTATTCAATATATTGTTTTTTCTGAAGGAATTGGCAAATGGGTGGGTCTTGAACTCGCTTGATATGAGATCAATTCCAACAAATACCACTATAACCTCTAGGTGCCTACATATGCCTTTTCCATAGGCATAGGTGAATCAGGGGGCTTTGAACCTAAAACCTTTGTACACATAACACTTCATTTTCATAGCCATCACCAATTAAGTTGCCCCTGAGGGTCAATATTTATTCAATAAATAAAAAATAATTATTTTTATATTAAATACTTATTTATTACTATTTATATAAAATTGAAAAATAAAATTCAATTAGGGCTATCTCGAGTAGTTGAGCAGATTGGTTGTTATCTTTCGCACCCAAGTTCAAATCCTTGCTAGTGACATGATGAACTATAATTCCTTGATGAACTCTTAAATGAGTATATACTTGTGGACTAGCCTTGTACTAACAATCTTACTCTAGCCATGATTCTAGCCCTCAAAGTTAGAGAGACAGATTTATTTCTTTGAGAAAAATATTAAAATTTAAAAATAAAAATCATAAATTTAAAATTATTACTAACATAAAAATAAAATTTAATATAAAATTATGTTATTATATTAACATTATTTTATAAATCACATACTCATGAGAACATAAATGGGTCATATATTAAATTATAGACCTTTCCATGGTAGTATCTTCAAAAAATTTGTTAGCATCCTCATAAGATAGTCATTCCTAAGTTGTCGAGATTCGAATTTATATATATAAGTGGTGGATATTACTATTAAAATTTAATTAGAAAGATAATTATCGCGGAGCATTTTGTCTATTAATTAGAAGGGAAAATTAATCATTTAATTGTATTTTTGATGAATACAACATCTTCTAAAATCTCTGCAAATGTTGCAATGAATCTGTCTCACATTTATTTTTGGAATGTTCTACGGCAAATAATCTCTAGAATACTATTTTACCTTTGGCTTCTCCTCACAATACTTGGGAGGGCGCATCTATCCTTGAGGCATGGACGAACTGGTGCACCTTTGCCTCCCCTACCAGGCTACATAATATCCCTCTTCTTGTCTGTTGGGCCCTTTGGATCGCCCGGAACAGACTCACCTTCCAGAATGTCTCCCCTCACTGGCCCTCCATTGCTACCCACGTACTCGCTAATTACTCCCTCATCCCCGAAGATGCACCACCCCCTCGACCACGCAACATTATACCTGAGACGATTGATTATCAGAGGTTGTGGGCTTACTTTGACGGTGTTGCACAGGAGAATGGGTGTGGCAGGGGTGCCATCCTTCATATTAATGCACATCACTCATATAGTATTATTATGGGACTCGACAGAGGAACTAATAACTATGCCAAATTATCCGCAGCAAAATTCCTGATTCAATTTGCATTGGAGAAAAACTGTAGAGATCTACAAATATTTGGGGATTCAAAAGTTGTTTGTGATTGGCTAAATAAATCTTCTAGATGCAATGCTTATACTTTGAGTCATATTCTGGACGAGGCACTAAGATTGATTACATCATTTGACTCTTTTACATGCCATCATATTTACAGGGAGCAGAACACAGCTGCTAACAAGCTATCCAAAGAGGCTGCGAACAGGGATCCGGACAATTGGTTGATCTGAGAACAACGTGATGGTGCACATTACCAATTTTACCATCGACCATTTATGGATATCACTGTATAATTTTAATTTCTGCTGATCTCACAGGAAGAACAGACTTCATATATATGTCATCTGTAAATATTCATAGTTTCTTTTTTGACATTTTATCTACACTCACAAAGTGCCAAATTAATATGTAGAACTGATATTCAATATATTTACAGCCATTGATACCTCTCTGCATGGACACAAGGTATCAATGTTTTGATCACATATGTCCCTTAACATAATTTTGTTGAAGATAGGCAGTGCCTCTCTATTTGAATATGCTTAAATACATTTACAAAATGTAATTTTCTTTTAATAGAAATTACGATTTTTCCTATGGAAAAAAAAAACACATCTTCTAAAATATCCCTATACTATAAATAAAATATAACTTATAGAACATTATTCTATGCATTTATATTATATTTTTTATATAATTATGTCGATAGGCATTCCTTTACAAGGATGGCTTGGGCAGATTCAACAAATCACAAAGCCTTATTTTCATCATCCTCCTTCAAATAAAATATTGACACGTGGGCCCAGTGAAGTCATTGTTGCTCGTTTATCGCCATGTTCAAATAATTGTTCGTGTAGGCTTCGAAGGCTATACACCCTTGCCCTACTTCCTAGAACCTTAACTCCTCCTCCACTAACCAATGGCACTCAAATGGTGGCAGGGTTTGTGTTTTTGTGAATCTTTTTCACTCCGCAAATTGGGTTTCCATTTTATTTCTATTTTCCATAGTTTCAACGAAAAAATATATACATTTTTAGTTAGTAAAATTCGAGCAACCATCAATGAGTGCATGGAAAGGGGGGTTAGAGGTCAGGAAGTGTCTATTAGAAGGAGGAGGTCAATTTTGTTGCGCATTTCTTTATATAGCTACCCTCAATGACGACCTTCAAAAACTACTTAGTGCTTAGCCGCTGAAAAATTTGTACCTGCATACCCTAATTTTGCATGTTGAAGTTTTATATATGAGGGAAATTTAGGAGAAATATCAATCATAAAGGGTTGAACAGTTGTTAGTTTATGCTAAAAGGATTTTACTGAGAGTTTTCTGAGGCAATTCATACACTAGTTCTCATTGAAGTTTTCTTTTCTCTTGCATACTTTGCGCTACTTTTGGCCGAGTTTTCACAAATCCCAACTTGGTGTAGATTTCAATAGTCTACCCTCATTATATGGGTTTACTAGATGGGAGTTGTGATGCTGCTTGAGCAACAAAGAGTTTGGCTTTATTTCTCTTTGAAGGATCGACACTCTTTGTTGAATTTTGTTGTTAATACCTTTAGATCATTGCTTTTGGGGATTCAAAAAATGAAGCTAGGGATTTTAATTTTCTAGATGAGTAAGTATGCAGAGATGGTTTTCTCAACCGAAGAAGTGATTCTAGTGAGAAAACTTGGTAGGTGATGAATAAGTAATCCCTAGAAGGTCTATAACGTTTGGAGAAATGCATACATAATTATTAGTATGCAATTATTCTTTAAGTTTATTTTTTTGGAATGGAGTTACTCCACAGTAGGTGATTTTAGTTATTCAGTTGTGCATTTCATTGCACCGGCTTTAGGACCTATGACATGGAAAAGTGAATCTATCAAAGAGATTATCAAGTGAACTATTGTGGTTTCTATTTATAAGTTCCCTTGGGAATTTTGTTGAGAAGCAGTGTTATTGATGAGCACTTTTGGGAGGTTTATTTTCTTATCTAATATGGATCATTCCAATTCCCGATATTGGCTCCAGAAGAACAACATTTTATATATTTTTTGTTGGTGCACAAATTGTCCTGGTAACTAAGGACAACCTAAGACCGCATCACTAAGGATCCTAGATCCTCCCGCTCTAGGTGATAAGGGTTGGCCTCCCTTTCACGACAAGGGGTAGTCCATGGGGATAATGTAAATTAAATAATTATTCAATTTAGGCAAATAAATAAGGCTAGTTTATAGATATGACGTAAAGAGGTATAAAGTGCGAAGGTCTAAGTGGGAGAGACCTATACATCATCTGGTGGATGATATCAAAACGTAACCTTCATTATACAACATGGAACAACATTCCACCAGAACTAAAATAAAGTAAAATAAATGATTAGAGATAAAAGAGAAACAATTAAAAGTTAGTTATGCTTATCTCCCATTTATGGTAACCCACTGTAGTGCTAAATTTGATGCAATATAATATCATGTATTCTTATTGATCATTCAATCAGCCAAAGAACGGTATCAAGGATAAGATCATCGTCTAATAGTGAATATATTGGTCAACAAACCAACCCTACATAGGTTGCAAATAGACAACCACGATCAATTCGCTACATAATCTAGCTCACATATTTTGAGATACAAGCATATGAAAAGAGAATTAACAGGAAGAAGGGAATAGACAAAACATATAACTGATAAACAATATTTGCACCAACTACTGCAAAAAAATAACAATGACATGCATTAGGAAATTCTATTAACAACAAAAATGTAAATAACTTAATCATCCAGCCTCTGATAGTATGTATATCAAAGAGGAGGTAAGATTAAATATTGAGAACAACTAAAATATCGATCATGTCAATAATCTAAACAACAATATTAATCAATATATGTTACATAGGAAATCAAAAGGAAAATGTTGGAGATAAGAAATCAAAAGAAAAATGTTGGAATGTCATACTTAAAATGCATAATTAAAAGTTACGTAATATCGTATCTTGGCATGTGCATCTGGTGCAATGCATTAAAATATGAATATTTTTTCTCTCCTAATCACCCAGCCTCCAGCCCCCTCTCGAATGAGAAAACAAGGGTTTTATACAATGTTTTGATAATTGTTTTACTTAACTATCTATTAAACAAATACATATTTCTAAAATATTTATTTGAAAATAGTTTCGCATCTCTTGTAAATGGTTTCTATTTTCTTCCTTTAACTTTGGACTTGGGACTCCACACATATTAGTCTTCCATGAAGTAGTTTATCCAGATTGTAACCCTTCCTTAATGAATAATCTATATAACATAAAACATGAGTTAGTTTCTTAAATAATGAAACAAATCGTAAATGAAATAAACATATTTCTCTTGTCTTATTTCCAAAATTCGTTCCCATGATAATGGAGGAAAAATCTGTTGAAAAGCATGATTAAGTTTCTTCAAAATATAACTAAACCCTACATAAATTTTGATAAATATTGTAAAATTTATTTATACAACTAAAAGTAAACCCTACATAAATTTTGATAAATATTGTGAAATTTATTTATACAACTAAAAGTAAAAGTAATTGATTAATTTTAACATTCAAATAATATATGTGTATCCATTTCGATTTAATTCTTCATAACAAAATTCTAAAATTAATTTCTCATGAGTGTATGGGTGGCTTTCACAGTAAACGGTGGTAAATTCTTCAAAAATTTCAACACAACCATAAATTGTGGAGTACATTCTTTCCTCCATGGTAAAAAACGGTAAATACCATCAAATTATAAGAACATATCAAATTCTGGAGTGGATTAGTCATAGGAGAAAGGTAGGTTAAATTCAAAAACCCTTAATGTTTTAAGCGGCTTCATAAACCTGTTACAATGTTTTTACGCGGCAAACATGTAATTGTCTAGAGATGAGAGCCATTTTTAATAAATGGTTGATACTTCCTATCCCGTGGAGAGTTGGAGGGAGGTTAACTTTAGTCATAGAACTAATTCTGATGCAGGGTTCTCACTTCACATCGGGAGGATAATTAATAGCGGATTGACTTCCTTCTTTGACCCGATGGCATCACGCGAGTTGAGTTGAGTGGGGCATAGTATGTCAATTCAATATTTAATGTGATAATGTTTAATAAGGGTCTTATGCAACACTTGATATAATGTTTTCGAATCCTTTGTTCATTTTAATAAATATTTCAATATTAATATATTTACGTGATACTCTATTGCATAAAGAAAAACTCCATATCAATAAAAATCATAAGGTGAATTTGGTTGTTGTTCTACAATGCCTAAAACTTATTTCCCTTTTAATATTTATGCTTATGCTTTAAAATAATAAGATCTGCCCAAATGGTTTCATATAATATTTTACTTTAGGACAATATAGTTAAATTTCAAAGGTTTTTGTTTTATACCTAAAGCTTAGAATTGACCAGTAATTCATGATGAGATCAATGGTAATATTATGTGAGGTAAAAATAGATATTTAATATTCATGAAAGTTTATTTTCAATATTCATTACATACGTTCATTAGGAAATTCAATCCTCCCAAATATATAGGCATTAAGGGATTTTCATAGTAAATATTTGGTTTGTATATCTAATTCCCCATTTTGTGGATAATGTTTCCTTATTTCGCACATTGTTTCCTTATTTATAGGGGTTGTTAGTGATAGTAATAATATTTTAATTTTGTTTTAGTCACATATACTAGTTAGTGTTATTTAATCTTAGATCTAAGACTTTTGTGATCCATAATGTAGAGAGATAAGTCTTTCGAATTAATCACATAGACTTTTGTGATCCATAATGTAGAGAGATAAGTCTTTTGAATTAATCACATAGTTAGGGTTTGGTCGACGTTTCGAACCAACTAATGTTGTTCATCCTCAGGACAAGGTGAGAAATCCATTGATCAGAAGGAATAAATAGTAAGGATGCGGCATTGCCCAGAGTTAGCCGTTATAAATTAGTTGTTGGTGAATTAGTTAGTAGGTCAAGAAATTAATTACCTTGGAATTAGGGATGAGGAAAAATAATCTAAATTTAGTTAAAAACAGATGTTAAGGAATAACTAAAAGTAAAAATAGTATTTTAATATTATTTTTAAGGGTTGACTTATTCATCATAGAAAACTATGTCTTAGGAAAATATAAAATAAATGATTATAAATAACAATAATTTTTATATTAAGATATTATGTTAATACTATATATATATATAAGGGAATCCAAGATAAATTAAACAAATCAGAGTCAAAGGATAACTGGAAAATATTTAAAGTGAAAAAAAACTAAATGAAAATAGATAATTTTGGATAATGAAAAAAAACAAATAACATATATATATATATATATATACAATATGATAAAAATAAAATAAAATAGGGGAACCAAGAGGACACAAAAAAAGAGGATGAGGAGACAAGATCAAAAGAGGAATGAAGAGTTATGAAGAGAGAGCTAGAATCCAGCTCTTACTCAATTTCCAACCAGCATCCCTATTAAGATTTTTGGCGTGCCTTTTGATCTCAATCGCCTCCCTAAGCTTCCTGTCGTGGAAATGATCATTATTAGTGATAACTTTGGATTCTATAATGCAGACATGGTGCTTCGATTTTTTTGTATGCTCATCTAAGGCTGATGAGTGGGAGCGATTGTGTCTGATGTCTGCTGCATGCTCATTGATCCTTTGTTTAATAAATCTATATGTTTTTCCAATGTAGGGGATACCACATGAGCAGGGAACAAGGTAGACCCCTTTCGAGTCCTTAGGGTCAATAGGGTCTTTAACAGATCTAAGAGAGTTATTTATTCTTTTAGTTATTTGTATTTTGATTTTTTATGTCACATATAGAATCAAAATAATAATTAAGTATTTCATATGCATATTTATAGTATGACATTTCTTTAACGTTGCTTAGCGACAAGCCCTACTTATTTTTTTTCTAATTGATTTTATTGATTTCCCTTTTGTATTTTAGGGAGTGATTTGAACCATAGGAGCACGATAAGGAGTCAAATGCCAGGGAAGCATAAAGCAACACCCTCAGAGGAGACCTAGTTCTAAGGAGGGTCATTTTGGTGACAACAATTTCCATTCTTCTTTTTATAATTGCCTCCACTTGCCAAAGGCACAAGTAGCTAAAACACCATCTTTCAACTCTGAAGATTATTTATTGGGATTATTTATTGTAAGCTATTTTCAGTTCATATGAAATTCCCTTCTTATTAAACCTATTTTTGGTATCAAACAAGTTCAAGCATTGTCATCAAAGAGCTCTTTGTGTTGCCCAAGTTTTTTTGGGACAAAGTGTTGTAGTAGTTTCAGAAGAAAGATTAGTTTGATCTGCACATTTTTATCTTTTTCAATTCTTGTTACATAGGGTGAGCCAGAGATGATTGCAATGATATAGTGCATGGATGACACCAAAGTTTCAATTTTATAATGGAGTTATGTCAAAATTCCCAAAATTAAGGTTACCAATGATTGTTGCTAAAAGGATTCACATGTTCTGCACAATCTAACATTGTTTACCATTCCCAACTCCTAGATACGAAAACAACAAAAATGATGATATAAAGTTATCAAACAAGGTTTGATTTCTTTCAAAGCCCAAGGCTGAAAATTGTTTATTTTATTGATAATTTATGAAAACATGTTCTTTCTTCTTGATCATCACAACTATGGGCCACATATATGCATATTTTTTTGTTTCTTTTTTCTTGTATAGTTAGGATTGCCTGCACAATTGTGGTTATATTCCATATAGTGCGAGTGCCCATACAATGATCTATTTTTCTCTCATTTCTTGGTAGACTCTAGAATTTGAGATTTTATTTGTTTTGTTGAGCCAGTCTCATACTGTTGCACAACATTCCTAAAATTTATTATATTGTTTCTCTTGTATGCGTAGAACTAGTGTACTACACTTTTCACTGTTTTGATGTCTTAGTAGTAGTCATTGGCCTTTTTATTTCAATGATTTTCTTGTTACTGTCATATTAATCGTGTGTTTAATGGAATTGAATTTCTATTATAGGATCTTTTAAAAATCATGTATTTGATATCTCAAGGTGAATATTATGGGATATTTTTGTGTTTTCTTTCAAACTTATATGCAAGGCCTCCATTGTTTTCATCATGTTATTGATTGAATAAAAACAACTGAGATCAGTTGTTATGCTGCAACCTATTTTCTAGAGTAGCTAAGGAAAAACTCAAGCTTTCCCAATACATGAGATATATTGAAGCTAGAACACAGGAAACCAAACATTTCAAAAAAAATTGAAAATTGAAACTTGATTAATCTATTTTTTTAAAATTTGTAGATTTGAAGGAGGCTAAAAAATTGTGAGGGTGGATCTAGTAAACTTGACTTGGTCAATTTAATCATTATTTTTGGATCCATATATATGGGTACCCTTGGTTTTTCCCATGGTATTCATCTCCATATGTAGCCTATGTAAAGGATGATCAAACGCATGTTAAATGGTCTCAGTGGCCACTGGAAATGCAACAATGGTGTATTTAGACACCACCATCTCTCTCGTTGTTTTGTGATTCTAAAATATGATATTAGAGCTATTGTGGTAAATATGAGAGTCCAATGAATATCAAAGCCAAAGGTAATGACATCATCCCAATATTAGTAATGTGATGGTATGTCCAGTTGTTTGTGGAAAAAGTAGTTCTGGTGCAATGGTGATTTGACATAATTCATGGTGTTGCAGTGGTATGATGAGAATCTATTGCAAATATGTGATGAAGAGGTTTGGTTGTGTGATGACAATGAGATAAATGAAGGAGCAGAGGTGGAGGAAAATGGAAAAAAAATGAGTTTCTCCAAGAAAAAGTAGAAGTGAGAATGCGCGTTACTCTTTTCAAATAGGCATATGATGAAGAAAGAACAAAGGTTGGAGAGGCAAGGATTGTTTCCCATGTTTAAATTAAAGTTTCTAGATTAGTTGTCGTTAGAGTTGTTGTCAAAGAGGAAAATGGTGGCACGAGAGGCTACACAAATTTTAGAACAACAAAAATAGCTCTTGTCAGACAAGTTTGAAATTGTTGGCCACTGCAACAAAATGATCAGATGAAGAAAGGTTCAGAGATAGAACTGTATTGGACCAACAAGTGCGCTGTCATACTAAGTGCGTTGACTGTGTGATGAGGACTTGTTTTGTTGTGGTTGTGATGCAAGATCATCCCACTTCTGAGTCAAAATGTATTTTAACTAGACTTAGGGGTTTTCATTTACCAAGTGAGTTGGTTCCCTAATAGATTGTAATTATTTGATTATTTGTATTTTCCTATGTTTGTAAGGAAAATTAGAGAAATTGTGAATATTGTAGCTAGTTCTACTCTTAAAAGAGAGATCTCGAGAATATTTGAAGTGATTTGAGATATTGTAGGTAGTTAGATTTCTAGAAATATTTATGGATTTAGAGAATCCTAGAATAGGGGATTGTTGAGTAAATAGAGGATCTGAACTTGAATCTGTTTCAAAGTCCTATTTGTATAAAAACATGTAATCAAAGTAGAATAAGATGATGAAGAATGAAGGTGTGTAGTGTGGGTAAGAGGAGAGTTTCGAGAGGATTTGAGGGTCGAATAAGGCCTTAAGGCTGAGAAGGGCTTTTATTGTAAATCATGTCACGAGGGTCGTTGTAAATTATTTCTACATTAATAGAGGAAGTTATTGGTTTCGAGTATTTTGTAATGTGTCCTATTAAACCATGTTTATGATGATGAGTCGAATGTGATAGGGTGTGTTTCAAGCCTAGGTCAAACCCACGAATGATTAGTGCAGTGGAAGAATAACCTTAAGAAGCACAGAGAATAATGGATTATTCTTGTATCAAAGTCACAATAGAAGGAGAAGAAATCAACATTCACGAGGAACAACAAGAGATTATCATTACATGGAGCATTGCAGCTATGATAGAGTGAGTTGGAAGAATAATCTCAGGAGAGATAGGTGTTGAACATTGACCAATGAAGGATGAACGATCCATTAACTAGAGGATACATGAGTATTTTTAGAGTACCGAATAGTGATTATAAGCATAAGGGAAGCTTGAAGACAAAGGATTGATATTAGAACAGGAGGGTAAGTGGAAATTATAAAGGGTGAAACTAAGTTGAATTTGAACCAAAGGAGCCAGAAGCCACAAAACAAAGCCAGAGGAGTTGAGCACAGAGGATTGGTGTAATACTTAGTTTTTTTTAGATTCCTGACATAAGTCTGTCACTTGATAACTCTAGGAGACAGAACCTGAGAAGGAGTCATCATTTAATAGCACCGGTTCAGAAGTCTCAAAGCCCGAGTGGAATTTTAATTTACGAGTGGGCATACTTAAAGGTGGGAATCCGGCTCGAGGATCTAATAATTGGAAGGGAGATGGAAAACAATGGATGGGAAATTATCTGTCACCCGGATATGTTAAAGCTGGGAGTAATTTGAGTTGTGAGCAAGCATTTAGAAGAGCCGAGAGCTAGGTGGAATTTGTCACGAGACAGATGATAGTTAACAACAATTATTTCCATTACCCGAAACAGAGATAGCCCAGGAATTTTTCTATTAGAATTTATTTATAAGCTGGGACAAGGGCATAAATGGGGTCGATAGGTGGAGCATATGTGGCCCAATTTAAGACATGGAACAGTGGGCCATAAAGGAAAAGGGAACGGGCAATAACGAACGGGCTCACATGGAAAGGCCAAGGTGAAGGACAATAACTATCAAAGGCATGTGGAGCAAGTGGCCTAGTCTAGGTCTTAATTAAATTTTCAAGCGGGTATCGAAAAGGTCAAGCTTCAATTTATGTGTTAGGTGGGCTAGTTTGAAGGTAAAAAGTTGGGTGCAGTTCTTATTGTGAATGAGTTCAGCCATGGTGGTTCTGTTATGGGTTGGGCTATGCATTTATATGCATATCTTGGCTCTAGTGGCTATGTTTAAAAATGATACTTAAAATCTGGTGGTTTGGTACCCCCCTTGCAGATCCTTCCACTAAGTTATACAATATTTAAAAGGGATTTATCTCCCTAAATTTGGGGTTGAAGGAAGCACAATTTGGAATAGATCTGGGCATTGTGGGTTCGATCGAACCAAATATTTGGAAGGCCTATAATTTGGGCTTGCATCATTTGGCATCAAAGAAGGAGTGCTCTGAAAACCTTGTAATATAGAGTTTGAAAGGAGAAATCAAGGGAGATAACAACCAAAATACTATTTCGACATTAGGATGAGATATGATAGCAAAATCAATTAAAGGAGTTGAAGGAGGTAAAATTTGTTTATGTTTTACACTTTATTTTGCATTTGAAGATTGATACCCACAAGAAAAGCATTGGAATTTTGGAAGGATAGTGAGTAGAATGTTCTACGGAAAGAGAACAATGAAGAACAACAAAGACTAATAAGAGGACTAGAGAATATTAGAGAAACATAGAATTTGGTTGAAAAGAGGAAATGTGCTCTTGAGGAGGATTATTTTGAAGAAATAGAGTAGAAGTGCTTCTAAGTGAAAGGAAAGATTGTAAAATCTTGTATGTTGTTTTTATAATTAACATTAGTTATGAATAATTATATATGAAGATAATTGAGAGAAGAAGAGTGGTGGCAACTATGACAATTGAAACTGTGACAGAGGAAGGAGAGCATGCAGAGCTCTTAAAATAGATTTTGGAAAGACCCAACAACCAAATGAATTTGTTGAAGTAAGGACAATAAAGGAGAGTGGAGAAGTTTGAAAATGATGATGCAACAACCTAAAAAAATTCAAATATGAGGAGAAGATGTGCTCAAGGAAAAAAGGGGAAGAGGTTGTACTGTAAAGGACTAGAAAAATACCACTTCCAACAAACAGAAATTGAATAGAAGTTGACAGAGGTAGTTCCATAGTGATTGTGGGTAGAATTTCCAGACAAAGATAGAAAGAGAAGAAGAGTGTTTTGGATAGAATCACCCTAGGGTCTTGGGTTGACAACCCCAACAGAGCAGAGGACATACAATAGAAAAATACATACAAATAGGCAGTCCTAATACTTAAATAGTTAAAGTTGGTATAGAAGGTCTTACTCATAGGTCCTACATTTGAGGTTGTTCCTGTAGAGTCCAAACCCTCGACTTCTTCCTTGTGCTTTAGGACCTGTAATTCATTCAAGGCAAAGAATATACACCAAAAATAACTGAAAGCATGTTCATGATATCAAGGTTAGGTCATATAAGCATATAAGTAAATACGCATTAACATAATATTTTATAAGAAAATCATGACATAAATTAATGCATAAAGACCATAATCATCATGAACAAGACAGTGCCTCTTTATTAATGTAAGCTAAAGAAAATACGGAGTTGCCTATCGGCTCCAAGAAAAACCGTCCTCCCGATCCATCTTGCCCAAGCCTTAGCAATCCTCCTTCATAGGTATACACAAGGATGTCATGAATGGATGAATGACATCTCAAGAAGGAAACAGGGGTTTCCTATGACTTGGGAGTGCAGAAGGCACATGGATATCTTCAGACTTGATCAGGGATGTAATCAACTATAATATCAATTTATAATATTTTCTCCTCCCTTAGGCCTTCCCATGGAGGTTCATGTATACTTTTCCAAATTAGATTTTTCAGTTGGGAAACAGTTGGGCCACGAGCTATAATAGGTGAGTATCAGGTCAAACCCATAAACTCAATCTGAATTAAGGGATATTATATATTTTTTAATGTTTTAACACATATACGTGGGTTGGGCATAGACTGACCCACATGTACACGCGCTTTAGATAGGGAAAAATCATGTATGGGATTTAAAACATTGTTTTTTAGAAAATGGACCAAGTCTGGTAGGGAAGGGTTGCCCTAGGCCATATCACAGAGCATCAAATCTACCAAGGGTTGTTAATGGTTCTATAACAGATGCCTCCTAATATATGAGGTTAGAAGGGGTACATGATGTTGAAAATGCAGCAAGATGATGGAGCTTAGTGAAAAGAAGTCTCCTTCACTAAGTGTGCCCGCAGGCTATTTTTGGCGCAAAGTCTATTTTTAGACATATGGATCATGGTCTATGAGTGGAAAGATGCTATTTGTGGATGATTGGTCAAGTTGGTAAAAATAGATGGACCTCTAGTTTTAGACATATGGGTGGAGTCTATTTTTAGACTGCCAGGCTAAAAATAGAACAATCGAATATTATTAGCTCTTAATAATATTTTGGACTATAAACATTATCTTATTCTCTTGGAGCACTTCGGTTCGAGCTACGGATGTGGCACATGCAACTGCCAGAAGGAAATACGTGGTTCTTATGGGTTACTTGAGCTATTGCATGAAGGACTTAAGTTAGAACTTCAGTGGTTGAGTTCTGTGGAGTTGATTGAGGAGTTGATGGAGTTGTGTTTAGTTTGACTTAGTTGAACTAGTTGTATTTAGTCTAATTGATCAATAGACTAAGTGTTGAGTGGTGTGAATTAGTTATTAATTAATTAACTAATTATTAACTCATAAATCAACTGAGGAATACATTAGTTAACTCAGTGCATGGACAGTTCAGTGGAGACAAGTGTTAGAGGTAAGTGAAAGGGCAAGACAGCTGTCAGTTGTGACTATAGTTGTGCATGAGATTTGCACATGCATGGATTGAGTATTGCCAATGAGGATTGTGTGGTATAACCAAAAGGGAATACGAATTTGGATCACACATTTGGTGTCATCCATTCTCATGTAGGATTGCGCAATGGAGGCAGGCAAGCAACGGAGGAGATTTGAGCCAGTGATTGATTCAGATCTGAGCTAGTTTGTGTGTAACAGGTGGAGATAGTACTGAGTAATTGTGAGTATTATTGTACTATGTATTGTTACATGTTCTCAATCAATATAATATACAGATAGTTGGGGGTTTTCAGCTTTATTATTTCCCCATGTACATATTGTGTTGATATGTGTGATTGATGCTTCATTGTGCGCATGTGATTGTTTCTTAATACTGCTAAATTGATGATCAACGTAGAGGAGGTTATGTATTATGCATGTATTCCACAATTAGTGTATAATCGGGATAATATCTGTGAATAAGTGTCATATTATTCAAGATTTCTACATGGTATCAGAGCAGGTTGATTTGTAGAAAAGATTTCTACAGGATATCAAAGCAAGGATTGATCATTAGATCTATTATTCAGAAAGTGACTACGTTTTATTTCTTCAGGTAGAGTCTGTAATCGGGCTAGGTAGCCGCTGGATTCATCCTTCTTTTGGAAGGTGAGATATCCGGTGAATGCCCATACAGTCGATCTCTATACAAGAAATACTTCATTCTCACGAATTTTAGATTAGAAGAGGTCGAGTTTTGAGCTGGTGGAATGGCGCTCAAGGATAGAACTCAGAAACATTAAGTGTGAGAATGGAGACAGTATGCCCTAGTATCTCACTAAGTTCACCCAATGCTGGGATGAGCTGGGAAGTGTGGGGGTGACTATCGATGATGAGGACTTGGTGAACTTGGCTCTACTTGGTCTTCTGAAGAGTTGGCATTCCTATCAAGACTCTGCCAATGTCGGGAGAAATTGCCAGGATGGGAGAGACTTTGGTCGGATCTTGTGTAAGAGGAGATCAGGCAGAATAC
The DNA here is from genome assembly GCA_000404065.3 of Pinus taeda. Taxonomy (NCBI): domain Eukaryota; kingdom Viridiplantae; phylum Streptophyta; class Pinopsida; order Pinales; family Pinaceae; genus Pinus; species Pinus taeda. Next base: position 39,072 of record APFE031327834.1, read on the forward strand.
TAGGGACGGATCTTCATCAAAGGCATCTGATGAAGAAAATTTCACTTTGGCTGCCAAAGCAAAGAGGGGGAAGAACAAGAAATCTTCTCATTCCGGTGCGAAAGGCAAGAAGCAGGACATGTCCAAGGTGAAGTGTTTTCACTGTCACCAGCATGGACACTATGCCACAAATTGTCTGCAGAAGAAGAAAAATAAGCAAGTTGCTGGATCTACAGCGGGAGAGGCCTTAGCCTCGCAGTTTGAGCTGGATTTTTCACTGATTGCATGCTTGGTATCAAGTGTGATGGGATCGGTATGGTTCTTGGACAATGGTGCATATTTTCACATGACAGGAGATCGAGATTTGTTTTCTGATCTGGATGAGAAAGATCTTGGAGTGCACATCGAGATGGGCAATGATGGTAGATACAGTCCGACCGGTATCGGTACCATTCCTTTGAGAGGGAGTCTGGTAAACCCTTCGTATTGAAGGAAGTGATGCATGTTCCAGGATTGAAGAAGAATCTTATCTCTGTGGTGATGTTAGAAGACAAGGGATATGATGTTGTTTTCAGCGAGGGAAAGGATTTCCTGCGCAGTAAGACAACTGGAGAAACCCGGAAGATAGGGGTTTGAGTCAGGAACCTTTATCAGTTGCATGTAGATGGCTGCACAACATTGAGCAGCAAGGAAACTAATGGAGACTTGGTGGTTGAGAGGGAGGGTATATTACCTCTCAACATGTAAAGCTAGAAGAAGTCTCAGACAATTGTGGAGGAGCCACGATTGGTGCAACAACGTCAGGAGGTTGTGGAGCAACCAAAATAGGGGGAGCTGAGTGGGGATCAAATAGAGACATCTACTCATGCAGAGACCTCCAGTAGGGGGAAACTTCAAGCTAGGTGGGTTGAGGGATCACATGCAGCCATACCTCCAGGTAGGAGGTGGGGCGATATAGAGTGATCATCCCAAGGAGGAGGGGCACGATCCTTGAGGTACCCAACCTCTTGGATGAGACCTTGCTACAGGAGCCCCGATGTGGAGTAGCAGGAATTGACTGATTGGGTAGAGAAATATGTGGATAGAGTGGCAGAGAGAGTGATAGTGCAGGGAATCCCAGGACAATGCATAGCTAGTAGGCTGGAGCAATGCGAGAGGCACAAGTGTTTTTCACAGTGCTAGGTGGTAAAGAGAGGTGTGCAATGGTGCGAGATGCATGGAGATGTTGCAGTAGCGTAGATGTCAGAGAGGGAGCACTTGTCAGCAGCAGGTAGAGCTTTAGCATCAGAGTATGTTCCTAGCCCAACAGAGGGGTCAGTTGGGAGTGCTTTTGTTCCAAGTGTTGTTGGAGCAAGTGGACCAGGTAGATGTGTTGCATGCAGAACATTCCAGAGTTACAAGATAGGGGTTGCAGATAATCCATATCTTATTGAGAGGGAGTGTTGAAAATGCAACAAGATTATGGAGCTTAGTGAAAAGAAGTCGCCTTCACTAAGTGTGCCCGCATGTTATTTTTGGCACAAAGTCTATTTTTAGACTAAGTCTATTTTTAGACTATGTCTAAGTTTAGACATATGGATCATGGTCTATGAGTGGCATGATGCTATTTGTGGATGATTAGTCAAGTTGGTAAAAATAGATGGACCTCTATTTTTAGACATATGAGCGGGGTCTCTTTTTAGACTGCCAAGCTAAAAATAGAACAGTCGAATATTATTAGCGCTTAATAATATTTGGACTATAAACATTAGCTTATTCTCTTGGAGCACTTCAGTTCGAGCTACGGATGTGGCACATGCAGTTGCCAGAAGGAAATACGTGGTTCTTATGGGTTACTTGAGATATTGCATGAAGGACTTCAGTTAGAACTTCAGTGATTGAGTTTTATGGAGTTGATTGAGGAGTTGATGGAGTTGTGTTCAGTTTGACTTAGTTGAACTAGTTGTATTTAGTCTAATTGATCAATAGACTAAGTGTTGAGTGGTGTGAATTGGTTATTAATTAATTCACTAATTATTAACTCATAAATCAACTGAAGAATACATCAGTTAACTCAGTGCATGGACAATTCAGTGGAGACAAGTGTTAGAGGTAAGTGAAAGGGCAAGATAGTTGTCAGTTGTGACTATAATTGTGCATGAGATTTGCACATGCATGGATTGAGTATTGCCAATGAGGATTGCGTGGTGTAAACAAAAGGGAAGATGAATTTGGATCACACATTTGGTGTCATTCTCATCCATTCTCATGCAGGATTGCATAGTGGAGGCAGGCAAGCAGTGGAGGAGATTTAAGCCAGTGATTGATTCAGATCTGAGCTAGTTTGTGTGTAACAGGTGGAGATAGTACTGAGTACTTGTGAGGAGTATTGTACTATGTATTGTTACATGTTCTCAATCAATATAATATACAGATAGTTTGGGGTTTTCATCTTTATGCTTTCCCCGGGTACATACTGTGTTGATATGTGTGATTGATGCTTCACTGTGCGCATGCGATTGTTTCTTAATACTGCTCAATTGATGATCAACGTAGAGGAGGTTATGTATTATGCATGTATTCTGCAATTAGTGCATAATCGAGGTAATCTCTGTGAATAAGTGTCATATTATTCAAAATTTCCACATGGTATTAGAGCAGGTTGATTTGCAGAAGAGATTTCTACAAGATATCAAAGCGAGGATTGATCATGAGATCTATTATTCAGAAAGTGACTATGTTTTATTTCTTCAGGCAGAGTCTATAATCGGGCCAGGTAGCCGCTGGATTCATCATTTTTTTGGAAGGTGATATATCTGGTGAATGCCCATGTAGTCGATCTCTGTACAATAAATACTTCATTCTCACAAATTTTATATCGGAAGCGGTTTAGTTTTGAGATGGTGGAATGGCGCTCAAGGATAAAACTCAGAAACATTAAGTGTGAGAATGGAGATAGTATGCCCCAGTATCTCACAAAATTCACCTAATACCGAGATGAGCTGGGAAGTGTGGGGGTGACTATCGACGATGAGGACTTTGTGAGCTTGGCTCTACTTGGTCTTCTGAAGAGTTGGCATTCCTATCAGGACTCTGTCAATGGTTGGGAGAAATTGCCAGGATGGGAGAGACTTTGATCGGATCTTCTGCAAGAGGAGATCAGGTGGAATACCAGGGACGGATCTTCATCAAAGGCATCTGATGAAGAAAATAGCACTTTAGCTGCCAAAGCAAAGAAGGGGAAGAACAAGAAAGCTTCTCATTCCAGTGAGAAAGGCAAGAAGCAGGACATGTCCAAGGTGAAGTGTTTTCACTGTCACCAGCACGGACACTATGCCACAAATTGTCTGCAGAAGAAGAAAAATAAGCAAGTTGCTGGATCTACAGTGGGAGAGGCCTTAGCCTTGCAGTTTGAGCTGGATTTTTCATTGATCGCATGCTTGGTATCAAGTGTGATGGGATCGGTATGGTTCTTGGACAGTGGTGCGTCTTTTCACATGACAGGAGATCGAGATTTGTTTTCTGATCTCGATGAGAAAGATCTTGGAGTGCACATCGAGATGGGCGATGATGGTAGATACAGTCCGACCGGTATCGATACCATTTCCTTTGAGAGGGAGAATGGTAAACCCTTCGTATTGAAGGAAGTGATGCATGTTCCAGGATTGAAGAAGAATCTTATCTCTGTGGTGATGTTAAAAGACAAGGGATATGATGTTGTTTTTAGTGAGGGAAAGGCTTTCCTGCGTAGTAAGACAACTGGAGAAACCCGGAAGATAGAGTTTTGAGTTAGGAACCTTAATCAGTTGCATGTAGATGGTTGCGCAGCATTGAGCAGCAAGGCAATTGATGGAGGCTTGGTGGTTGAGAGGGAGGGTATATTACCTCTCAACATGCAGAGCCAGAAGAAGTCTCAGACAATTGTGGAGGAGCCACGATTGGTGCAACGGCTTTAGGAGGTTGTGGAGCAGCCACAATAGGGGGAGATGAGTGGGGATCGAGTAGAGTCATCTACTCATGCAAAGACCTCCATTAGGGGGAAACTTCGAGCCAGGTGGGCTGAGGGATCACATGCAGCCATACTTCCAGGTAGGAGGTGGGGCGATATAGAGTGATAATCCCAAGGAGGAGGGGCACGATCCTTGAGGTACCCAACCTCTTGGATGAGACCTTGCTACAGGAGCCCCGATGTGGAGTAGCAGGAATTGACTGATTGGGTAGAGACAGATGCGGATGGAGTGGCAGAGAGAGCGACAATGCAGGGAATCCCAGGACAACGCATAGCTAGCAGGCTGGAGCAATGCGAGAGGCACAAGTGTTTTGCACAGTGCTAGGTGGTACAGAGAGGTGTGCAATGGTGCGAGATGCATGGAGATGTTGCAGTAGCGTAGATGTCAGAGAGGGAGCACTTGTCAGCAGCAGGTAGAGCTTTAGCATCAGAGTATGTTCCTAGCCCAACAGAGGGGTCAGTTGGGAGTGTTTTTGTTCCAAGTGTTGAAGGAGCAAGTGGACCAGGTAGATGTGTTGCATGCAGAACATTCCAGAGTTATAGGATAGGGGTTGCAGATAATCCATATCTTATTGAGAGGGAGTGTTGAAAATGCAACAAGATGATGGATCTTAGTGAAAAGAAGTCGCCTTCACTAAGTTTGCCCTCAGGTTATTTTTGGCACAAAGTCTATTTTTAGACTAAGTCTATTTTTAGTCTATGTCTATTTTTAGACATATGGATCATGGTCTATGAGTGGCATGATGCTATTTGTGGATGATTAGTCAAGTTGGTAAAAATAGATGGACCTCTATTTTTAGACATATGAGCGGGGTCTCTTTTTAGACTGCCAAGCTAAAAATAGAACAGTCGAATATTATTAGCTCTTAATAATATTTGGACTATAAACATTAGCTTATTCTCTTGGAGCACTTCAGTTCGAGCTACGGATGTGGCACATGCAGCTGCCAGAAGGAAATACGTGGTTCTTATGGGTTACTTGAGATATTTCATGAAGGACTTCAGTTAGAACTTTAGTGATTGAGTTCTGTGGAGTTGATTGAGGAGTTGATGGAGTTGTGTTCAGTTTGACTTAGTTGAACTAGTTGTATTTAGTCTAACTAATCAATAGACTAAGTGATGAGTGGTGTGAATTAATTATTAATTAATTCACTAATTATTAACTCAT
>APFE031327835.1:3232-19895 GCA_000404065.3 Pinus taeda
TTTTTAAGATGAAACTCGCGCCTTTTGACCTTTACAGGAGTACGCACCCATCCCTTGACTTACAGAGCATATAAGTACATAGGTACAATGAGCTTGGGATGCGTACACGCAAGCAAGGTAGAGAGAACCTGCGTACCCAGAGATAAACATGATTTTTAATGACTTTCTCTCTTTCTTGAAGTTTGACATGGAGAGTAGAGGCATAAGGCTTGACAAGGAGGATAGTATGACTATTGATGGAGCCATACTAACTACAGATAGTCATGGTGACAAATTTTAGTGTAACACATAGTAGTAACACAATCCTTGCTTTCTTCTTTCCGCCATTTCCACTGGTGATACCTTTTGAAACTTAAGTGTTTGGGTTGTGCTCGGAGCCTGGGTGGGGTGTCCCTTGGCTATGAAATTTGGACAAGTTAACTGGGCCGCTAATGCACGTTCTACTTCATGAGCTGTCTTGCAAGCTGCCAGTCATGAGACTGGGTGTTGCAGTCGGACATGGGCTTGTATGGCATCTTTGATACCACTGGTAAAACGTTCCAAGTAGAATTCATATGCTACACCTCCTATGCGGAAGGCTAATGCTTCAAAGGCTTTAATATATTCTTGCACTGTGCCTGTCTGTCGAAGCTTAGTAAGATGACCCAAAAAGTTAGATTCATGGTCAAAGCAATCATAAAGGGCTTTTGAGAATATCTACCAAGTCATTGACCTTGCATAATAGCATTGATGCCACTGCCACCATTGCCATCTTTCTTGGTCCAAGTACAGATTCCCAGACGTAGCTTAGTCGCATCATCTCTAATGTGATTCAATGTGAAATATTGCTCCATTTTTGCTAGCCATATGGCGAGATGAGAGCCATCAAATTTATACATGTCCAGCTTGGGTGGTCAAGGCTAGGGCTGTTGGTGGTTTCCATAGAAGTGAAGAGAATGGCTAGAATCACCCTCAAGGTTTTCATTAAAATCATATGCCTTTGATTGTTCCTCCAACTTGCCCTTTGTGACTGTGTCATTTAAGGCCTATATCTGCTTCGTTAATGCCTCCAACCTTTGTTCAAGGGTGTATATCTTCTCATTGGCCATAGCTTGAGATATGGTTCATACCATGCATAGATCTAGTGCACTTGTCGTTACTATGAAAAAATTTGGGACCACCCAAAATTTTGATGCTGACAAGTGAATGGTACTGTTATCACTCCAGGAAACTCTCCTAAGTTGCAGCTTGGAGATGCCTAGTAACATATAATCTTCAACATTGTTCTTAGAACTATTGGAATGGATGATGGTTTGGATCAAGTCAGATAATCATTTCAACTCTATTCTCATTCAAGACATGCACAAACACCCTCAACAGTACAAGGCTTTAGACCATTGATGATCAATAATTTATAGATTTAATGGATAGATGGAGAATATTGACTCTACCAGCAGATTTCATACGTAAACACATATGAATGGCCAACTATAGGAAGTAAATGAGACTTGCAAATCTAATTTATCAATGCAGAGATAAGATGACAGTTATCTAGCATAGACACAACAGAAAACATGAATAACCTATTCATGTGCAAGCATAGGATAGCAGAGAAAATGGACATTGAACATATAATGGAAAACTAAGCTTATATTGCTAGAATGAAGATGAGAAGCTTGAAGGAATAGAGAAGGAACAATCTCCAGGATTTTAACCTCTATTACATCTTACTTTTAGCTATTTATAGCCTATTTACAATGCTCCGAAGCTCTAAGAGGCTCGAAGTCTTAATATGTCTGATCTGTCTTGTTAATTGATTGATTCCCTCAATAGGCAAGCATGGCTCGGAGGTTTTCTCCTTTTGACAGATGAATAACCACCTTCAGGTAGTTTGATGCATTGTCTGGGAGCTCTCTCATGCCAGAGATTCCCCATGATGCTTGTTTTGATGAGCTCCATTATCTCCTTTGATATTTTTGTTTGTTTTGGATAGCTGCGCTATTTGCTCCATGATCTTTGTTGTCTTTGACTGAGTTGTGTTGTTGATACCCTTGATGTTTCTGTTTCGAGTAAGCTACACTTTGTGGCCCTTCTCTTTCCCTTTCTGACCCCTGTTTCATGGCAATATGTCTCCTGGGCTCTGTTATATGGTGGAATGGGTCTTCGGGCCCTTATAATCCCTTTAAATGGCCCCTTTCTATTAGTACATGAATGTTTTCTGTTTCATATAGAAAACCCTGCAACAATGAGAAATCTCGCTTCTTTCTGTTTCTTTCAGACTTCAAAAGTCATCAAGTATGGTTTCTTTATCTCTCAGGTCCACCCTTGTCGCCATCACAAGTCAAATTTGGCCAATTTCCTTTGTATTTCGTTAAACATGAAAATACACGAAATATATTGAAAAATGGCTTTTGCGGACTTCAAATTTTATATATTTTTGTTTTGAATCCCATCGGTTCTAGGCTTTATCGCTATCACAAGTTGCAAAAGGCCTATCTATAGTCTTCCCTTTGTATTCTTGAAATACGCAAAAATTGAAGTAGACCTGAGATATTATGAAACATCATATATATGATCGTTAGGTCTGGCTATCAAGTTGCCCACATGTATATGCATAGACCCTGCCCCAGGGTATATCGTCGATGCAATAGAGCGATGTGTTGTGATCGAAATCGTTAATTGCTCATTCTCAGGCTAGAGGTCCATGGTTAGCACTCATAGTAATCCCTAATAGCAATTGCCGATCATCATCGCAAGTTCCCTTGGGCCTGCGCTAATTTCCACTGATTGCCTCTCGCTGATTAGATATGGACCGTTGATCAGCTAGATCTGATGGCTATTGTTCATTCCTTCGCTTAAGCCTGTGATACTTGATTTTCATTGTTTTCTTTGGGGTTTTTACCTCCTGATAGTGTATGTCTGCCCTTCCAAGGGCTCTCCTCTTGTGCTAATTTTGACCTTTGGATGAGTTTCAACAAATGCTGAAGATTTCAAGAGCATTTTGGATCCCTTGGGATGATTTTTAAGCAAATTTGGAAACTTTAAGAGCATATATGGATCCAATTTTGGGCCTTTTGCTAGTGAGGCTAACACTGGCTCCTTCTGGGGATGAAGTCCTCCCTGTGAGGTTTCAAGGATCACAGATTAATGCCTTTCCTGTAAAAGCAAAATCAAATCTTCCTCCTAGTGTTCCATTGGGCATGGAGTCTATTTTGTTAATGAAAAATAAAAGCTAGAAAAAACATATTTACAATAACAAGGTTCGAAAGCCTTAAACAAAATAAAGTTTCAAGAATTGCCCATTTATTGGGCTACCAAAAGTATCTCCTCCTTCCAAACTGTGTAGAATGAATGTATTTTTCTACTGAATTTGAGTGATGACAAATGGACCTGTCCATATGGAGTCAAACTTTCCATGACTACCTTTATTTTCCTTAAATGCATCCCATTTAAGCACCCAATCACCAACTTGGAAATTGTCCACTTTTTCCTTCCTGTCAAAGGTTTCTTTGATTTTCTTCTAATGAGCCTTTGACTTCTCAACTAGTTGCTCTTTGATCTACTGTAGTTCAATCGGGTTATTGATTCTTCTTACCATGTCATTCTCTTCATCTTGTTCTTCTTGCAAGAAATTAGCCACAAGGAGGATCAGTTGGATAAGTAAAATAGCATCAGTGCCATAAACTAGTTTAAATGGAGAATTCCCTAAGGACTTTTTGATGGTAACTCTATCAACCCATAGTGCAAACTTCAACTTGGAATCCCAACTCTTTTTGTTATCCTCTAACAGTTTTTTGATTATCCTTACCAGACTCTTGTTAGATGATTCTTCCAGGCCATTACCTTGAGGATAATATGAGGTAGAATGCACCACTTAAATGCCCATGGATTCAGTCATGTCCACCAATTCTTTTGCCTTGAAAGTTGCTGCATTATTAGTGACTAGTTTGGTTGGGCAACCAAATCTAGTGAAAATATTCTCATTCAAAAACTTTATGACAACTTGATGATTGGCATTCTTAGTGGGTATAGTCTCCATCCACTTGGTGAAATAATCAGTGGCTACTAAGATCCATTTGTGTTGGCCACTGGAATCTGGGTTGATCTCACCTATAAAGTCCAAGCCCCACTACTGGAAGGGACCATTGACATGTACCGGCTTCTAGGGAAGAGATTTTAGCTGATTTCTTCCTGCAAACCTCTGAAACTTGTCACAAGCTTTCACAAAAGAAAACACATCAGAGAACATAGTAGGCCAATAATACCCAGCCCTTGAGATTTTGTGGCCTATGGTTTTCCAATAATGATGCCCTCCACAGATGCTAGAATGGAACTGGTGTACGACTTCCACATCTTGTTCTTTATCTAACATCTCAAGACGATTCCTGATGGGTCTATCCAATAAAGCAGATTCTTATTAATGCAGAATTTGACTAATCTGAGTTTAATGGCCCAGGCTTGACTTGAGCTAAGCCCTGGAGGGACTTCTAGCTTTTGCAAAAAAAGAACTATGCTAGAATACCACTCACAGGTGGCTAGCTTTTTAGCCAAACACTGCTTCTAGTTTTGTTCTTCTACAGCTCCCTCTATTTGCTCATCATCTAAATTTAGACCAATGGAATTTATGTCTAACAAGCTGCAATTTTCTTCATCCATAAGTTTATCTAAGCCCTATCCTTTGACAAGCTTAGTGGGCTTCACCTCTATGTTGAACTCTATGAATTTTGCAATCCATTTAGCTCTCTTTCCATCAATATCTAGCTGAGTTAAGACATCTTTTACTAAGGCTGAAGGTACATATGCAACTACTTTGGAATGCAGAATATAAATTTTGAATGCCTTTAAAGATTTTATGAGAGCATAAGCTTGTTTTTCAATAAGGTCATACCTTAGTTCAGCATCCATTAAAGTTTTGTTGAAAAAGGCCACGGGGTGCTCTATGCCTTCATCATTTTTCTGCAACAGAATAGTTGCAAGCGTATCATAAGAGAAAAAAGAGAAGATACAAAACTCCTTAGTGTAATCTGGGTTGATTAGAGTGGGAGCTTCCACGATAGCTTGCTTGATGGCTTCAAAAGATCTTCTTGAAGCATCTTTCCATTTTATTTCTGATCCTTTCTTCAACATGGAAGTGATGTGCTTTACTAGCTCTGCAAAGTTTGGAATGAACCTCCTTACCAAGTTAATCTTACCCAGGAAGGATTGAATGTCCCTTTTTGACCTTGGGATGGATAATGTCTTAATTTCTTGAACCCTTGCTGGATCAATCTTCACACCTTTAGTAGAAACAATATGTCCCAGAGTTTTTCCTTCTTCTAGAGCAAACTGTGACTTCTTTGGGTTAACCAAAATTCCAAACTGTTTGCACTTTAGAAAGACCTTCTTCAAATGTTGTAAATGCTCTTTATGGCTACTGGAGAAGACTATTATGGCATTAAGATAAATAAGGACAAACTTGTCCTTCTCTCCCACAAAGGCTATGTCCATGGCCCTCTAAAAAGTAGCCCCAACATTCATCAATCTGAAAGACATCTTAGAGTACATGAAAGTGCCCCAAGGGGTAGTGAAGGCGATCCTTTCTTGATCTTCTGGATGTACAACAACCTGATTGTAACCTGAAAATCCATCTAAGAAAGACATGACTCTGACCCCTGAAACTCTTTGCAGCAAGTGTTCCATCTTGGTTAGGGGGTAGTTATCTTTTTTAGAGCACTTGTTTAGATTTCTGAAGTCAACACAAAGCCTGATTTCTCCATTTTTCTTTCTTACTACCACAAGGTTAGCTATCCATTTGGAATACCTTAGGGGAACTAGGATTTTGTCATCCAACAGCTTCTTGATCTCTTTCTCAATCAAAGGCAATAAGAGAGAGCTGATAGGTCTTAATTTCTGCTTAAAAGGGGTAGAGTTCTTTTCCAGTGGAATCTTGTGCTGAATGATGTTTGTATCATAGGTTTTAAGATCATTGTATTCCCAGGAAAAAAATTCAGTGAATTGCTTCATGAGGGTGCAACAATCGGAATTCTGGGCAAAAGACAAATGAGTGGATAGATTGATGTATTTCAGATGGGCTGCGTTCCCTATGATATGTTTACAAACAACAGACTCATTTTCTGTTTTGGCAGGCTTATAAGGCACATCGTTATGGTCAAATAGTTTCTATAGAGGCACCAATCCTTTTGGTATATGATTACTAGGAAGCTGGATGATGCTTCCTCGACCGATCTCGTTTTTTAGCTTGGACTAGCCGCATTCTTCCATGGTTTCATTTTCTTGGTTGATTTGCGTTTCAACAAATTCCTCAACGACTTGTAAAAACCTGTTAATTTCCTCATCATCTTCAAAACTTCTCCAATATTTGACATTCTCAGGCAGAGACGGTCTATATTTTACTTGAACTTCATATGTCAATTTAGGAGGAAAAGGAGGAATAAATGTGCTAGCAGACACATCAAGGGAGTCAGTAAGTTGGTTCTTCATTCTCGGAATATAGGAAATGCTAAAATTAATAAAATAATCCTTAAGCCTCCATACCTAATCTCTATATGCGTTCAGCCTCAGATGCTTAGCTTGGAAAGTTTTATTGACCTGCTAAATAATGATTTTTTCATCTCCAAACACTTTCAGGCCTTTGATACCCATTTCTTTAGTAGCGCTTAAGCCCAGAATCAAAGCTTCGTATTCTGCTATGTTATTTGTGACTTGAAAGGTTAATTTGAAAGATAAATGAATGTATTCCTGTGTGGGGGACACAAGCACTACACCTACCCCAGCAGCTTCCTTAGAGCAAGCTCCATCAAAGAACATGTCCCAAATCTATGGGCCTTCTTCCTCAGCGATCTGGCAGACTAGTTTTTAATCTATGTGGCAGTCAACTAGGATTCTTCAATATGAAGAATACATGCTCCAAAATCAGTGTCAACAGCATAGATGGGATGATTAGTGGCATTCCTTTCATCGTTGATGATATAAGCCAACTGAGCTTCTCTGTATATCTTCCTGCTTTTGCCTCCAAAAACTAGGACAGTAGCATAGGACAAATCATTTTGTAATGATCCACCTAATCTCTTGAGCCAACCTCTAGAAAGTAACATGCCAAACTTGGGGGGTACATCTGCTACCACAATATCCATCATCATGCTTTTCATAGGCAGCTGAGATAAAGTGACGGCTAGGTCCTTGATTAATCCTAGACCCTTCACTTTTCTAGAGTCAAAAGAGAACAGGCCATGATAAGGCTTGGTGATGTCAAGACCCAACTCATCCATGATAGCCTTGGGCATTAGATTATGGCTAGATCTAGTGTCCAAAAGGTAGTTGTGAATGATTTTTTCATGAACAGTCAGAGAGACATAGAATGATGGGGAGTTGTCTTCACAATTTTCAATCATTGGGATGAGAATAACAGCTGGCTTGTCATCTTGCAGATCTACATAGTCAGTAGAGGCTTAGATGGCTTTAGGATCAAGGGCCTCGAGGATGGATCTTTTGAAGGACTCATTCTTCACTAGTTCAATCAAAGGCATAGGTATTCTTAGCTTTTGAATTTCTGATTGAAAATTGAAAGGAGAAGGAGACTTGTCAAGGCCTCTTACCTCATGAGCTGGAGCTCTGAGGATGATGGGATCAATTTCCAGTTGCTTTTGCTTATTAGCTTGTTGTACTGCAGGGACATCAACTCTTTGAATAGGAGCTTCCTTGGTATTATTCATCTTTGACCTCAGGTTATATCTTTGTTGATCTTCAGTTTTAGAACATCTTCACCATCCCATTCTCGGCTAATCTGATCATCAAATAATGACTTTTCATGGGCAACTGAGGTCAAAAAGGAAGCATTGCCTTTCTCTTCAAGACAATGGATCCCATCATCTTCTTCAAACTTCTCTTCTTCCATGATTGCATTTTGAAAAGGAGCCTTCACCCTTTGGTCTTCATTTGCATCTTTGCTTCTTTTCCAAATCTGCAACTACTCATTTGTTCTTCTATATGGATTTGGATTTGGATTTCTAGGAGCAAAGGTATTAGGAACTCTCACTTTCCCAGGTTGTTGCTCAACCATTAATTTGGAGATTTCAGAGACTAATGACTCAATCATTTTGGTCATTTTATCTATCTTAGGATTAGAGGCTGATGAAGATTTGCCCCTGTGTCTTCTTCTATCAACATTTCCCTTAAGCTTCTCTGCAGCCATGATGTTTGATTCTACTTCCAAGGATGCATCCTGCATGTCAGCCAAAGTAGCACATCGCATCTCTCTTAACAGTAGGAAGAAGTCAGAATCAAAATCATTGGCATAGGTGAGTTTAGCAGAGGTAGTAGTGGGTTTTACTTCAGCTGGTATCTTGTTGTACATACGGTTAAACCTATTGTTAAAATCAGATAGAAACTCACCATTTTCCCTCTTTAAGTTCCCAAACTCAGTGTGGTGGTAGAGGAGATCCTTCTTATCCCCCAATGCTTTAGGAATGCATCATCTATAGCTTCAATATCTGCTATATATCTTGGGGTTAGTTCTCTAAACCATTTTCTAGCCTCTCTATCTAGGCTTCGGACAAATACTCTCATCCACACATCATATTCACTAATGTCTAGGTTATCAGCATAGCTATAGAATGACTCAAGATGTTCTTCAATAGTAACACCTTCAGTACCTATGAACTTAGGCCTATATTTCTGATATTTTTTTGTAGGCATGGCATTCAAAGGAGTGGGCAGTATTAGAGGTCCATACCTAGTAGCTATGATTCTTTCCATTTTGGTAGCTGCTTGTGGACCAGCCATAGCTATGGTGGCTAAAAGAGTAATGGCAGTTTGAATGATAGAGGGCTGAGGAGTGACTGATAATACTGAAGGAGTATGATGGATAGGAGCTGAGGTTTCCTTTGGGCTTACAACAAAAGGAGAACCTAAGGAATAAGGAGCTTTATGAATCTCTGAGGGTTTTTCTTCACTGCTAGTATTAGATACTACACTCTCAACATGTATTTTTTTTATTACAAGTCTTTCTTGAAGAGATATAGAAGATTGTTTAGGTTTACTTGAACCTGATGCTCCTTTCTCCAATACCTTTCTTTCTTTGATGATCTTTTTACGGTCAGGTATCGGGTGCTTGTGAATTCTGAGGCTTTCTCTGAGTATGCCTCACAAACTAAGCCAGAACTATGAAGTGGAGTCGCCAAGAGGTTCAGCTTCCAGTAGAGTCGCCAAATAGATGATTACAACAAAAAAGTGCCCAAACTTTTTATATCATCAAATCTGGATCTATGTCGTTTCCCAGGGAAGCTGAGCTTCAGTTTCCTCACCCCGACAATGGCATCAATTATGTTATCACTCCAGGAAACTCTCCTAGGTTGCAGCTCGGAGATGCCTGGTAACATATAATCTTCAATATTGTTCTCAGAACTATTGGAATGGATGATGGTTTGGATCAAGTCAGATAATCATTTCAGCTCTATTCTCACTCAAGACATGCATGAACACCCTCAACAGTATAAGGATTTAGACCGCTAATGCTCAATAATTTATAGATTTAATGGATAGATGGAAAATACTGACTGTACCAGCAGATTGCATACATAAACACATATGAATGGCCAGCTAGAGGAAGTAAATGAGACTTGCAAATCTAATTTATCAATTCAGAGATAAGATGATAGTTATCTAGCATTAGACACAACAGAAAACATGAATAACCTATTCATGTGCAAGCATAGGACAACAGAGAAAATGGACATTGAACATATAATGGAAAAAGAAGCTTATATTACTATAATGAAGATGAGAAGCTTGAAGGAACAGAGGAGGAACGATCTCCGAGACTTGAACCTATATTACATCTTACTTTCAGCTATTTATAGCCTATTTACAATGCTCCTGAGCTCTAACAGGCTCAGAGTCTTAATCTGTCTGATCTGTCTTGTTAATTGATTGATTCCCTCAATAGGAAAGCATGGCTAGGAGGTTTTCTCCTTCTAATAGAGGAATAACCACCTTCAGGTAGTTTGATGCATTGTCTGGGAGCTCTCTCATGCCAGAGATGCCCCATGATGCTTGTTTTGATGAGCTTCACTGTGGCCTTTGATATTTCTGTTTGTTTGGATAACTGTGTTGTCTGCTCCAAGATCTTTGTTGTCTTCGACTGAGTTATGTTTTTGATGCCCCTGATGTTTTTGTTTTGGGTGAGCTATGTGTTGTGGCCCTTCTCTTTCCCTTTTTGACCCCTGTTTCCCAGCAATATGTCTCCCGAGCTCTGTTATATGGTGGAATGGGTCTTCAAGCCCTTATAATCCCTTTAAATGGCCCCTTTATGTTAATACATGATTGTTTTCTGTTTCATACAGAAAACACAACAACAATGAGAAATCCCACTTCTTTATGTTTCTTTTGGACATCAAAAGTCCTCAAATATGGTTTATTCATCTCTCGGGTCCACCCTTGTCGGCATCGCAAGTCACATTTGGCCAGTTCCCTTTGTATTTTGTTAAACATGAAAATACATGAAATACATTGAAAAATGGATTTTGTGGACTTCAAATTTTATATATTTTTGTTCCAAATCCCATCAGGTTTGGGCTTTATCGCTATCACAAGTCACAAAATGGCTTGTCCATAGTCTTCCCTTTGTATTTTTGAAATACGTGAAAAACATTGAAATACATTAAAAATGGGCTTCGGCGGACGTGAGATATTATGAAATATCATAAATCTGATCATTGGGTCCAGCTATCGGGTCGCCCATATGTATATGTATAGGCCCCACCCGTGCTGTGCAATATAGCGATGCGATGCGATCACAATTGCTAATCACTCATGCCCGGGCCAGAGGTCCATCGTTAGTGCTCATAGTAATCCCCGATAGCGATCACCGATCGCCATCGCAAGTTCCCTTGGGCTTGCACTGATTTCCACTGATTGCCTCTCGTCAATTAGATCTGGACCGTTGATCGGCCAGATCTGACGACTGCTGTTCATTCCTTCGCTTAAACCTGCAATACTTGGTTTTCATTGTTTTCTTTGGGGTTTTTACCTCCCGATAGTGTATGTCTGCCCTTCCAAGGGCTCTCCTCTTGCGCTGATTTTGACCTTTGGATGATTTTGAGAAAATGCTGAAGATTTCAAGAGCATTTTGGATCCATTGGGATGATTTTTAAGAAAATTTGGAAACTTTAAGAGCATATATGGATCCAATTTTGGGCCTTTTGCTAGTGAGCTAACAGGCACCACCTTCCTCAGCTCGTGGAACTAATTCTTATGGGCTAAGTCTCCTATAAGTGTCCCGGGAGGGTCTTAGACTCTTTTTCTTTCCTTTTTTTTTACTTCGAAAGGAGTTTTACTCCTCGCTTAGGAATACTACAGTTGTCGATTCCCAGAAAAGTTAATTCTACCCAATGTCCTATGAGACTCACACCAAGTATAGGAGCCACACAAATAGTCAGATCTGTTGGTGAAACCCTCAACTGCAGAGTATGAGTAGGAATGTGGTAGTGATCGAACCCCTGCTGCTAGATCTGAATGGCATATCTGATTGTTGCGATTTCTATAGAACCCAAACTGCTAGATCTGAATGGCGGATTTGATAGATCTAATTGGCAGATCTGATAGATCTGAATGGTGGAACTAATTGTTGTAGCTGCGAAAGAACCCAACCTACTAGATTTGATCTGGCAAAGATGATGCGTGATCTATAGAGAGACAACGGAACTATGGTCTCAAGGAGTGTCAGGTGCCACAAATCACAATATACATAAGGGTCTGACAGTAGTACTCGGCCCAATATTTCAGGGCACTAACCAAGGAGGATCAACCATACCCTTAGCCGTACAACCTGACTACCCTATCGTATGCGCAAGTAATCTTCCCGAGTGTTGTTCTCGATGTATTATAGTAGCAAGACGGCTGACGGTTTATCTATGGTGAGGTTTCAAGAGAGCCTAGGGGGCTTCCGATATACCCAGAGGGTACTTGGAAGATAATCTGTGCGCGGTTCTGTCTAATGCACTACTACTCGAAAGGGTACCCACAGGGGTTACAAGGGAGTCCAACAAGCATGACCACCTCTTGTATTTCTTGCGTGCATGCCTCACCAAATCCATGGTTTTATGTGCTCAATGACAAATCCCATGGTTTAAAGACGTCAAAACATGTCTCTAGCCAAAAACAAATCTGCTAAAAATGGAGATCCCACCATCCCTGGAAAGTGCTCTGATACCACTTTTTATGCTCTTGACCTACGAGAAGATACTAGAATACCAAATATGTGAAGAAATATACCCAGAACACATAACAATGAGAAATAACAACATGTATTTTATTATTCAAAAAGGAAAGTAATGTTCACTTGCCTCTTCGAGGGGACAGCCTCCAATAGAGCTGGGCTCAATTACAAAATAAGACACGACCCTATTACATAAATAAGGGGGTTAGGGTTGGACCCTAACAAGTATAAACCATAAATTGGAAACAAATTTGAAGCATCTTAAGAATAAATTGAAAGGATACCAATCATACAAAGGACTAGACATTTTGGTTGAAGCAACCAAGAACTTTACTCAACCATCTTCTAGAGATTTTGAGGAGGATTTAGTGAAGGAAAATCTTGTTTCTACTTATCTTGAATCCCTTCATATATCTTCTAGTTCACCACTTGATATTTTCTTGGGACTAAACCTGAGCCAATTGACATTGTTGCTACTTAAGAGGAGGAAATACCAACTATACCTACACCTCTGTAAGAGATCAATCACACTATTCTAGATGGAGGATCCTCTTGTTTCAGTTGAGTTTCAAATAGAGACCTCCTTTTTATAGATAAATAATTTCAAGTAAAGAAATCCTTTATTTAGAATAGGGGAACCTATAAAAAGGAAGATAAACATGTTCTTCAAGAAGTGGTAGTACTAATAGTCTCTAAAGGATTTGCAAAGGACCTCTATTCGAGAGAGAAAAATATCTAGGTGGAAGGCTATAGTTGAAGCTTATGGTCATGGAGTGGTCCTTCTAAAGTAGCATAGAAACAATATTCAAATTCTCATGTATAGTTGGGCTAAATAGGGCAAGGACCATTGATAAAAAGGGATCATTAGAAGTAATAAATGAATAAGGTTTGAAATTGGAAGCTCAAACAAGGAGATTGGAAGAAGAAAAGAAACACATGAACACTCTTATTAATTCCATAATGAACTATAGATAGCCATCATTGGTCTATGCATTTACTCTTTTGTCATAGGTTGATGGACACAAATAGTTTCCACAATGTAAATTCTATAGAATCATTTGTAGAGGTATACTACAAGAGAAATCATGAAGATAGAAATCTGTTGTGTGAAGTATAGAAACATGAAGTCCTCTTGCAACATCACAAAGAGAAGAACCCCAACCATTTGTGGGTTATCTGTAGGTGAGGGATTTCCCATTTTTTCGTAGGTCACCGAGTCCAATGGATATATTCCTTGTTTAACTGTAAGAAAAATTAACATGATTGTATTCTATGGGTGAGGGTTGAATTTCACAATCTCTAGATTGACCTTCAATTTCAACATGTGTTGATGGAATTATATACACATATTGAGATCATTTCTCCAAACCAACAAGAGTAAATTTCTAATTATGTTAGGAGGATTGAGACCCTGAGAGATGTTGCTCTACAAATTTTCCAACATTGATGGGATAATGCAATTGAAGGAATGAGAAGAAAATATGCCTTCAATCCTTCCAATATTAGTATATATATTTTTAAAGGATTGATAGTTATGTCCAATGTATTAGGAAATGTGTACCAAATTGGATTCCCTTTATATTTTGCTACCCTTTTGTATCACTATGTTCACCAAAATATCAATTTAACTATACATTGCAACCCATAGTGGAATCTTTCTCTTGGCAAGAAATTGAATATAATGTAAGACATTACCCAACCAAAGGACAAGGACATCCTAATTACAGCCTCAACAACCTCCACCAAGGAGATTTAGAATTATATTTAGGTTGATCACAATGGTTGCATAAGGACATGAAACATTATTTTTTGGGGGGAGGTGATGAGTACTGAAAATTCCATCATTTCCATATCTACTTTTTACCTCTTTTTTAACCTTTTTGCATCATTCATAGCCATTTTGAAGCCTATCATTTCCCATAATGATTTATTTTTCTATAACGTATATTTTCCCACATTTTATGTCAATTTAGTGAATTATGTTGATGCATTTTAGACAGATAAACCTTTTTCTACATTTGTAAGGATGGTCACAAGTTGCTACTCTACATTGTTGTGTAGGATGCTACTACTCTTGGTACATTACGATGCTACTATTCCCATCCTATTATGGTGGTGCTACTCCAGGCATGTTACAGTACTACTACTCCATGTATGTTGTAGTACTACTACTTTAGACTTGTAGTGTTTCTACTCTAGGAATAGTGCAGTGATGCTATTCTATGCCTTTTATGGTGCTACTTCTCTAGGTATGTTATTATGTTGCTACTTCTAGCTTGCCACATTGTTGCTACTCCCATTGTATACTCTGATTAGATGGTTATGTTAAGGCTCCCGTCGTGTTACGATGTTACCACCCTTTTTTCATAACCCCAATATTTTGAGGGAAATACATGACACAACTATAACACCCTAATTTCTTGTAAGGATGAATATAACAACTATGTGATAGGCTTTAACGATTATTCCAATTTGGATCACCTTGTAAGGATTGAATAAGGACACTAAGGAGACATTAATGTAGATGCATTCAGTTGCAATGCCTGATGTGGCCACATTGTAATAAAAGGGAAGCATATGTTATTTTGAAATGGTTGTTGAAGCTAAACTATGGAATTAGTTGAGTAAGTTTAAGAAACCTTAGAATCATAGATTTTCATGGTTGTTCTTGAAATATTTTCTAAGGATACACAACTAGGAAATGTATAAAACCATCCTCTCTCAAGTTAGAGGAAGAAAGGAGAATTTATGTTGTAATGTTATTAGGTTGTAATCTAGCTTCTAGTTAATGAATAATCATCCTAAATTTGATGCCTATGTTTTGTTGTGAATGAAGATTTAACTAAAGGAATCGTTATTCATTCCTTCCAATAACTCAACTAAAGAGGCAAGGGATCCTCCTTAATAGGGTATTGTTGTATTCTATTTGATTTAGTAGTTTATTTTTGTTAGCCTTTTCTTTTATAGATTTTTTGTGTAGTAATATTAATTTGCAATAATGATTTCAAGAATTAAAGTATGAATATCATAACATTTCTACAATTCAGTTAAGTAATTGTTGTTGGTAAAATCAAATATATGAGTTTGTAATTATTGGTTGTGCTGGAGATATTGAGATCAAAAGAATATAATGAAAGGCTCTCGAATTATTTTGTCATTTTATACTATGTTTTAAGTCTAGTTTGCATTCAAATACAACTTTAGAGTCTACAATTTTTTTATTGTGATGGTCACATTGTAGTTTATTTTCACACAAAGTTTTTATTTCCAAATTATTTTCTTTCAATGAAGAGTTAATTTATTTTTTTCCAAGTAGATTTATGTTTAGAAACAAACTAGATTATTTACTTTTACATGGAAGTTCGATTTTATACCAACATTTCCATTTACTTTCTAGTTGAATAATTAACTTTTCTTGCAGTTAAGTTTATTTATTTCTATATTAGAGTGATTCATTTCCTTCTACAATTGAGTTTAATTGCTACAAGTTTGTTATTTCAATATTAAGAAGAAGCATTATTTGATAAATTTTCAATCTTAAGAAGAAACATTATTTGATAAAATCTAGTCTTAGATGACCTTGTTGAAGCATTTAAATACTCTCTCTTTCTAATAATCATTATTTCTCCTTTAACTACAACACAACACCTAACTCACTACTTCAGTGGTTGTTCTAGCATATACAATGCATGGAATTTCGTAGGTGTTATATGAATCCCTGGTTGATAATTAACTAAACAATCTTCCTTCTCTTTCTAAGAAATTAGGATGGTGATTAAAGGACTAAACAATGGCCTAGTTGGTGTTGCAACTTCACATATGGAGTTTACAAAGTGGTGTCTCAATTGACAAGGTTATGGTTTTAGGTAGCCATAGGGATGGATTTCATAAGATAAAATATTGGTACAGAGTGGTACCAAGGTGATTAGTGCAATTTTACAAGTCTAATGAACCAATTTTTAAGTAACGAAGCGATCATGTCCACCAAAAAACTCTTGCTAGAGTGTGGTACCATGATGATTAATGTGATAAGGAGAGTAAACAACATAAACTTTGAAACTGTTACCCTTTTCATGGAGATAGCAAAAAAGTGACCTGATTTTGAAAAGGGGCGATGTAGAACACACATTTTTTTAGGGCATAGTTTTTGGCACTTTAAATAACCGATATGATTACCCATTTTGTAGAGGTAGCAAAAAAGTGACCCGATTTTGAAGAGTGGTGATGCAGAATACACTTCTTTTTTTTCAGAGCATATTTTTGACACTTTAAATTTTCTTATGTATCAAATATAAAAATTGTTTTTAAATGTTAGTGATTTTCATGCTGATTTTGAAATGTGTTGGTGCAACAAACATTTTTTTTACAGGGCTTATTTTTCACACTTTATTTATTATGTCCATTTTTTTTTAAATCATGATTACTTAACAAATTTTCAATTTGTTTTATTTTTCCTTTTTAAATGTTGAT